>BHFT01005880.1:0-151690 GCA_004320025.1 Laticauda laticaudata
TCAGTCAGGTTTTTTTGTCCTAGCCATTTCAGCCCAGCATATCAATAGGTTTGGCTGGGTTTTAATGCGTGTTCTAAGTGCTTTCTGGGGTTTTATGATTCTAAAGTACTGCTATCAGGCCAAATATGTCTCCCTGTGTCATCTCGCAATAAAGCCCACTTTTTTGCAATTTTTTTGGCGTCTCTTTTTATTCATTCCAGGCAGGACAGGCACTTGCCTTTTGTCCCAAGCCTCAAGTAATTGATCCAAGGGGTCTCTTCCATTGCCCTCGAGCTACAACTTCCCATAATTCCTTACCTGATGTGAGGATTATTTTGGTTTAGCCGGGCTACCGCCGTCAGTTTCAGACAAAAAAAGGTCTGGAAAGGACTCCGGTTTCCCTAGACATGGAGTACTGGGCACCTTCTCTCTTCGGACTGAAACTCCACTGTCAGTTTGAAGACCCCCCCTAAAAAACGGGGATCTTGGAGGACCATCTGCCGCCTAGCAGCACCGGTACGGGCCCTCCCCACACTCGGCCATCAGTTTTCAGATCTCCCTAAAGGGTGGGATCTGGAAGGATCTGCTCTGCTTTTTAGGCAAACTATTTCCAATTTTTTTTCCAGCAGCCGGTACGGGCCCCTTCTAACTGCACAGGGCTTTGCTTGTGGGATGCACCAGGACTATTTTCCTGCTTTCTATTTATTTCCCAACACCAGTTCCTTTCTCAACCCGCTCCAGTTTTTCTTACGTCCTTCAGAAGGACTCACACTCTGTGATCACCCCTTGCATTCCAAATCCAGCCAGTCACGGCTAGTTGGAGCTAGCAGCTGGCTGGGGTGCGGCTGGCAATCACGGAGGAGGTGAGGTTCTTCTGTTTCCGCAGGAAAACCACAACCACACACCTGGTCCAGTCACGCTTCCACTCTCTACCTAGTAAGGTTAGAAATTTAAAGCGGTACTCACCTGCTTTCAAGCAGCTGTTAGCAGAAAGGCTCATGGACTCCCTTTACTACCCTTATGTCTTCCGGACTGGGTCTGTGGATGTTGTCCCTGGACAAAGAAGGTCCACACCGACTGGGAATGGATCCGCGGGCCCGTCCAGTGGCAAGGTTGGTGGGAAATCTTCGTTGGTCGCCAATTGTTGAAAGGGCTGTCAAAGTGCCTTTCTTCGAGGATTCAAATTTTCCCACTGGGAGAGCTCCGGCGCAAGGATACAGACAGCTGCTTGAAAGCTGGATCTTTTTATTTTCAGGAAGGTGAGAGACAGCGTGGCTCCGTTCCTGGGGCTAGCTAGCTAACTTCGAATGGTAAGTTCCTGTTTTTATACCTTTTCCCTCCCTTTGTGTATAAATGTTTCGTTTAGTGTTTAATGTTTAGATATTAAAATCCTGTCAGAGCTTTTTTTTTTTGCCAGAAGGCAAACTTAGCGAGGCACGAAAAATAAATTCTGCGGGTGGCTTGATTGTATCATCGGTTTTTTCCTAATCTCTTTTAGCTTTAATATGGTTTTTCCTATTTCGTTTTGTAGTAATCTTCTATTTGTTTCCTTTGTGATTTATTTTATAATTTTTGTCTGTTTGTTTTGCTGATTTGGCATGTCCTGTGTAAGGGTTTTCTTTTCCTTGTTTCCCGAGCTTTCTTAATTATTTGGCTTTTGTCTAGGGGGCTTCTTTCAATACCTTTATTAAATTTCTTTTCCTATGCAAGTTTTTATTGGCTGGCCTGATGTTCCCTTCAGGCTTTTCCTGCTTGGGTGACACCACTGTCCTCGTGAAGTTCCCTTTCCACACTGGAGTGACCAGTATTGGAAGAAAAATCTGGGCTGGTTCCAAGCCTGGAGAAAGATGCTGAAAATAAAATGAAGGCTGGCTGTGGGAAAGAAGGTGTCTTGTTTATTTGAATGACAGAAATTTCAGTGACAGCAGAATGTTTCTGGGCTGGCTGACTAAATGGGGTTGAGATTGGTGGGCTTTTATACATTCTTTGGATTTTGTGGTTGAGATGTCTGTTCCTATGTAAGAATTCATTCTTTAATATTTTAATAGCTGCTGTCAGATTCCCATGGGTTCATATAAGGTCATGTAAGGACTCTACAAGCAAAAGAGCTAATCTTGTCAGTTTCCCTAATTGTATTCCTTATTTGGAGACTCTTTGCTTATGAATAGATTGGCCTAGTCTTTCTGAATGGATACAAAATCTCTGCTTGAGGCTGTTTCCTATGGTAGGAAGATTGGGGCTGCTTTCTGCCTGTGTTGGGATTTTTCTCCTTTGGGGAAAATATTCTATCCTGCCTCTTCTTCATATTAAGAATTAAGAATATATAAATTGACATATCAGGATTATTTATTGTAATTAATATCAATTTTGCCCACAAAAGAAAAAAAAACCCTGCAGATTCGACAGCGAAAATTTTATACGTAGCTAACCATTTTTAAATCCACCACTTCCGCTTTGGGAGGAGCGACGTTTGAGAGCGGTAAAAATATATCGTCATCACTCTGCGCCGGTCTAAATTCAGCAGCCCAAGAAGGAGAGGAGCTGCGTTGCGGCTGCTGCGGCTGCAAAGGAGACTGAGCTGCCGCCATGGGCGGAGGCGACCTGGTGAGGCAAAAGGATGGGATGGAGAGAAACCGGGGTAGAGGGCGAGGAGAGATCGAGAATTGGACAGTCGGGATTTGCCTCGAATTTGAGTTAATCCAAACTAAGAGCCGATTTCTTAACTGCATCTGGGGTTCACTTACTATGTGCACATCTGGATGAAAATACAGAGATATTTCGTATAATTATATGCTATATTATTTTATAATTGTATTATTGAAATGTAAGAATGTGTTTTACGGTGGAGAGACTTGATCTGGTGTGTGAGGGGGAAGTCTTAATTGGATTTCAGTTACGGAAAGCAGTTCAGAAGAAATGGGGTGGGGCAGCAGCATACCTTCTTCAGTTTAATCACTTGCTAGATGTAAAGAGCATCTTTATAGCAACCTGAGTGGCTTATCACTAAGTCATTATCTAGTTTGTCTAGTTTATCCGGGTGTGATACCTTAGCTGTATCACCTCATGTATCACCAAATTCATAATCTGTTTAGTTTTGCTTTAACAACTTATATTTAGCCATTGTTTACAAGCCATGGTTTTTGGTTTAATGTATGTGGAGTGCCCAGTTAGTATTCAAATGGTATATTCAACAATTTCTATGAAAAGCATAACTTTCTATGATGTGTGGAAACATGCTCTTAATGAACAGATTATGAGATGGGGAAATCTCATGTGGAGTGGAGGAAAAAATTGCATAGCTCCATAGTCCAAATCTTGTAATGTGCTATTCTAAATCCATGATATGAAATTGACTGTTGAAGCAAGCTGTATGTGTTGTGGAGTGGTTAGCTACCATTCTGTTATAGAACATTTACTGTAAAGTATAAATTGAGGGAACTATTTGAATAGTAATATGAATGTGAAACAAGCACTTCTATGTACTTAGTTTTAGTTCATTGAGGTTTGCATTCAGATGTTTTTCTAGTTGATATTTGATATTTGGTACAGCTTTTGTAGAGGAAATTTTCAGATTAAATCAAGGTAAATTTAAATGCATAATCTTGTCTATAGAATCTTAAAAAAAGCTGGCACCCACAAACCCTCCGTAATGTGGAAAAAGTTTGGAAAGCGGAACAAAAGCATGAAGCCGAACGGAAGAAAATTGAAGAGCTACAACGGGAATTGCATGAAGAGCGAGCACGAGAAGAAATGCAGCGTTATGCAGAAGATGTAGGCGCTGTCAAGTATGTTGAGGTGGATTTGCTGGTTTGTAAACATAAAATTGTAGCATAGGAAAGAACTATTTAGGCTATAAATTCTCTACACTAATTCATATTAAAGTATCCCTGACAGAGACTGTTTAAGTCTCTATTTAAAGAATTGAAGCAAAGAGAAAACATCACATATTTGCATAATTGATTCCATTGTTGAATTGGCTTTATTACAATATTAATTTACTTTGAATGTTCGGTTTGGAGATTTATTGTCCAATTATAGTACTTAAAATTTGATAGCATTCTTAGCACCCAAATTGGTGAACTTCTCTAATTCAAAAAATTAGAATTAAAAAGGGGATGGTTACAGAAACAAAATTCTCACTTGGAAATCTAATGCTTCTTAATAAATAGTTTTAATTCAATTGAGAAAAATGTGTTTAATATTAAATTCACTTTGATAAAACTATGGAGGTCATTGGAAAAATAAAATATACTCCTTCCTCTAACAATTGTATTTCGCTTCTATCAGCCTTGTGGAAATTATGATCTTGATAAGTATCAGTATGTGTTCATGAGCCTTTTGTTTTCTCTCATCCAAGAATTCAAAATTTTTATTTCCTGCATTTAGCATTCCCCCAACCCATCCCAAGGTCTAGATAAATCCACATGTGTAGTGTGTTATCATCCTCTTTGTAACCTCAGCCCTCAAGAAATGTTAAATATTTTGCTGCTTTACGTATTAAAGTCATACCTCTTTTTGCATCAACTTTTCTTTTATATATATTCTTTCAAATAAATTAGAAAAAAAGATGAGAAGTTGGAATGGATGTACCAAGGACCAGGTGGCATGGTGAATAGAGATGAGTACCTTATGGGGCGTCCAGTTGACAAGTATGTCTTTGAGACAACAGAGGACAAGGAGGCAGGCTGTTCTTCTGAGACTGGCCTTCTGCCAGGCTCTATCTTTGCCTCCACGGGTGCCAATTCTGCCTTGGATATGGCTAGCAAGATTCGGGAAGATCCTCTTTTTATGATAAGGTAATTAGTATTGTTTTCAGTATGAAAAAAGGGGCAGAAAGTATATAAATAAAATAATCAATGCATGACTGATGAGTAAGTGTGGTGATGGCCAGGATGATTCATAAAGTGAAAGCATTGAAGTATCCCTGATATTAACATTTTAAAAATCTAAATTATTCCCATTAATGTCTAAGGTGCTTCTCTCTGACATTTTTATACTCAATTTGATGAGAGATGCTAATCCTATAGATTGAATATTGGGATGTTTCAGATGTTGTAACTATATTAGAAAACCTGAGTGTTCACTCGTCGTATACAAGATAATCTAAATCCTAAGGTAATCATTAAAAGCAAAATAAATAAAGCCAACCAAATTTTGATAGAAGATAGAATCCTATACTTATAGAAGATAGAATCCAATCCCTATGGAAGACCATAGGTGTCACCCTCTCATCACAAATCGGAATATAATATTGAAGTAGAATATCTGAGAATTTCACGTGAATATTACTTAATAAATTAATATTTTGTATAGGAAGAGGGAGGAAGAGAAGAAACGTGATGTTCTGAACAATCCTGTAAAAATGAAGAAGATCAAAGAACTGGTATGCTAATGTTGGATGCTCTGTGAATGTATAAAATCAAATGGTTTTGAATTCCATTATGACAATCCTACATATATTGAGCAAAATCCAGTGGTGCTTTTTTCCAGTTTGATGTAATTGTTAAGATGTTGGCATGGAATTTGGAAGACTGAGTTTCAGTTCTGCCGTGGGCATAGAAAATTGGCTGCCTAACTTTGGGCCAGTCATTCTCTTTCAATCTGACTCATCTCACAAGGTTCTTGTTACAGAGAAAATAGGAGAAGGCAGGAATATTAAGTATGTTTACCATTTGAATGGTATATAAAAAAGGTAGATAAAAGTAAAAATGACAAGATAGGTATAACTTACCAATATCAAATTATTATAGACAGAACTGAGAGTTTATCTTTTTTTGAGCTGGAGAAAAAGTAATTCCAACGCTATATAGACAGTGTGAAGTTTAATTTAGTCTCCACTGATCTTGGTTTAGAGAGAAAGAATAATGTTCAGGAATAATGACTCAACTAAATAGATACCCAATCCAATCCAAAGTCTTTTAATAGTCTTTTATTTACAAAGTCTTTTATTTACAACAAAAATGGTTATAAATTAGTACAAACTGGAATTAGTTTTTTTTCAAACGTATACAAGATTGTAGCTGGACTAAGATTTCTAAATAATACTACTGAAGATATGAAATTATTCCAAATATAATTAATGTAGAATAATTGCTATAAATCTTCACTCTTCTTAAGGGCAACCAAAATGTTCAACAAAATCTTCATGAAAAGTATCAGAAAAAAATGGAAAAGAATATTGAGGAATGATTTTGTGACTGGCCCTTCTGCTATGACAGCTGTTTTATGAGCATGCTCATAAATATACTCTCAAACTTGTAATAAGTACCTGTTAGTCCAAAAAGAATTGGGTCCATGTTCTAAACTCTGGTGATTTTTATGAAACTTGTACTTTTTCAAATGTTTCAGTTGCAAAACAGTTTGGAGAAGAAGAAGAAGAAAAAGAAAGAGAAGAAGAAGAAACACAAGAAACATCGGCACCATAATTCCAGTAGTGGTGAAGATGAAGAGATTAAAACTAAGTATGTTTTGTACACGGTATACATTTATTCATTCAATGTAATTTAGAGGTTGGGTGTGACTACTGTTCATAATTGCAGAGGAAGGAGAACTCAGTCCCCCACAAATACATGCTACTGTTTAAGGGGCTTTTGATATTTTAAAAGTGGTACATGTAGTCTCTGTTTAATAACCATTCATTCAGCAATCATTCAAAATCATGAAGACACTGAACAACCTGATCTCAAAGTTCTAGTCATCTTAACCTCCACTCAATCACAAGGTCACAATCCATATACTTGGCAACCATCTTGCACTTATAATACTGGGAGTTGCAGTATCCCATGATCACATGTTTACCACTTGTGACCTTCTTTGCTAGTTTCCCATAAAGTCAGTGGGGAAGCCAGTAGGGAAAGTTGCAAGTCACTCCCGTAAATCATCCCCACCACTTTTTCTCCTGAGGAACCCAACTAGAATACAAAAATACTCTATAGCTGGGATGCCTTTGCAGCCTATCCCCTGACTTAGTAGCGCAGGCTCACCCAGCTATACTCATGCTGCAGCAGCCACGTGCAGCACCATTCCCCTACAGGCTTGCACTGCAGCAGCCACCTGCTTGTTAGTTGCTTAGAACTTGCTAGTGGCTTTCCAATTGATTTTACTTTTTGAAAACTGGCAGGAAGTTGCAAGGAAGTCCTCATTTAATAACCCATGATCTTCACTTAACAATGGAAATGAGAACTCAGGATTGCTATTACTAAGTAATGGGTCCCAAGAGGTTGTGCTTTATAATTGCATCACTTAGTACAGAATTCCAGTACCTATTATCATTAAGCGAGGACTACCCATAGCGTGAATGGGCAATGTATAGAGACCATTGATAAAGATTGTTTATCATGCTTTATATCCCAGAGGTGTCACAAACAACATATTTCTCTTCATATTTGAGCTAGTGTCTGTATATACTAGGTTTCTATTCATATGGGCTGGAATTGGCATGTACATTACCTCTACATTTAAAATAACAGGGGACTTAGACCTATCACAGTAATGAAATGATATAATTTAATTTTCTTTTGCTTTAGGTCAAGGGAGAAAATAGAACGTCTTCATTCCAAAAAATTAGGATATGGATTGCAAGTACGTACTCTATTCTGTAGTATTTACTACAATATAAAATAGAAATGCTATTGATTAGGGTCAATTTGACTCAAGTCATAAAGTATGTGAAATCATCTATTGTCATTGAATTCCTTGCTAGTATAGATTAACTTCCAATATCTTCATAGTTTGGAACAATTTGGAACATATGTGTGCTGTCAGTTAAATATAACAATATTTATTCCCTAATAAAGCAATATTTTTCCATGCTTAAACTGTTTAAGAACACAGCACTTTTCTCATAATGTTAGATTTCTGATAGTGGCCATGAAAGGATATCCCATAAACTCCAACAGAGTTTACGATCAGAGCAAAAAAGCCATCCTCCTGAAAGGCATGTCAACAAGAACATAAATCAGGAATCAAGCAGGCATAAGAGATCAAGATCACCTAGGGACAGTAAACAGTAAGCAAAAATTGGGCAACCAATTCTCCTTTTCTATGATATATGTTATCTTAATTGCTGTGGAATTACTCAAATTTTAAATTAGGAGGTTTTTTCATACAATAAGATATAAGGACTGAGAACATTATTCTGGTATCTATTGTAATTTTTAATGTAAATGTTTTCAGAATATATAATTTGTTGTTTAAAATTAATAATTTAATACGGCATGTTGTTCCTCTTGGTCAATCAAAAGAAAAGTGCAGTCACTAGATTGAAAAATATGCATTCTGGTAGTATAAGGTGAAAAATTAGTAGCAGAACAGCTTAAACTTAACAATTATTAATCATTCTTATGGAGGAAATAACATTTTTGAATTGCAGGGACAACGGTATGGAACTAAAGGCAAAAACAGAATATAAAAATTTTCATAAAGAACACAAATATAGAAGATCACAGACTTCAAGGTACCTGAATGGGTATGACATTGGTGTATTTTCAGTGGGTTGTGGCATAACTTTATAGTGTAGGCAGAATATTTTGGAAAAACATGCATGCTGTAATGCTTGGTAATTAAAAAGGTTTTTAAAAAGATTCAGCAACTTCCTCTTATTTAAAAAATCATAATTGCCCATTATTTAAAGATCCCAAATGTCCAACTTTAAAAGATCAATCTCCTCCAATTTGATGGGTGAATGATCCACATTACTAAGAAGACTACTGAGGCTCAATCTCTGTATGTTTATGAAAATTCTCAGTCATCCAGATCATGGGTGTCTCAAAGGTGCTTTTTTTTGTTCAAAGAAAAAACAAGAAAGTCCAGTTGCCTCGTTGGGGGGGGGGGGGNTCGGGGGGGGGGGGGGAGCACTTTTGGGAGTGTCTCTGTACTTGCTTCCTGCTGATTTCCAGGCACTTTGGAAACTTAAATACTTTTGGTATGCTGGATGCATTAGATCTAAGGTATAAATTTGTTTAAGATTCATTTGGCTATTAAGTAATCCCATAATCATAGCTCTAGAGAACCCTATTTCCCTGCATACAATAGTCCATATGTTGATGATGATGATTATCATTTGAAAAGCCACTACTATGCTGTCTAAAAACATATTAATCTATTTTAAAAAGAAAATTATCTGCAGAAGAGCTGGAGAAAAGACGGAAGGAAATGATGGAGAATGCTAAATGGCGAGAAGAAGAAAGAAAAAACAATGTAGACAAACACAGAAAAGAAGAAGAAAGAGAGCAAGCTCTCGAAAAACTTCGCCAGTCCAATGGGAAGTTTATACAGTGAGTGGCCCTTTTCCTTCTAAAATTCGGGAAGAGCCATAGCTCAATTGAAACAGCATACATTGAACACAGAAGGTCCTGTTCAATCTTCCTTAAAACACTCAAATGATCATTACACTTGATACAAAGCAGCAACATCCTATATCAATTTGATAGCCTGTGCTGCATGCCTCACCTACCAAAGTATTAGATATAAGGAGAAAATATTTTCCTTAACTTTTCACAGACACATTTGGAAGTTTCATACTTTTGTTCAGGGTTTTTAAACCTCAACAACTTTAATGTGGATTTCAATTTCCAAAATTTCCTTGCAAGTATACTATCTGGGAATTGAAATCCACCTATCTTAAAAGTTGCTAAAGCTGAAAAGCAGTGATCTCATTTCTCTACAGGTAGTCTTCAACTTATGACAATTGAGCCCAAAATCTCCATAGGTAAGCAAGATATTTGTGAAGTGAGTGTTGCTCCATTTTACAACCTTTCTTGCCATAGTTGTTAAATGAATTGCAGCAATTTTTCAGTTAGTAACACAGTTAAGTAAATCTGATTTCCTGCTTGTCAGAAGGTCACCAAAGGAGATTACATTACCCTAAAACACTGCAGCTGTCATAAATATAAGTCAGTTGCCAACCATCTGAATTTTGATCACATGACCATGGAGATGCTGCAATGTTCATGAGAAACCCATTCATAAGTCACTTTTTTCAGTGAAGTAGTAACCTCGAACAGAGATTAAATGAACTGTTGTAACTTGAGGATTACCTGTATATGCATGTAGATGGTGCTTCTGCTGGAACAGCCAGTAAAGTGGAAAATGCAGACTGCTGGATGAAGACTTCAAAACAGTTCTGTGAATTTTCTAAAAGATGGAGTTTCTTTAACAATTTGAGAGATGCTTCATTTTCAATAGAACCCCTTTTAAATAATTTGCAGAATTGCAATCATTTCCTCAGCATTTTCCAAAGTGCACTGGTTGTGTATGAATTTGAGCTTAAACATATTAGAGCAGAACTATAATGTTTGTAAACTATTTTAGGATAATATGATCTTGCTAAGGATTAGGTAAAAATCTGGATGTAAGGGAGAAACTACAGAGGCATAGAATTATTTTGAATATGAAGAGGAAAACTTTTTTATGTGTAAAGAGTGATGCAGAAAATAATGCATATGTAAATTAGACTTGAAAGAGTTCATGTTTTGCATTGCCTCTGTCCCAGATATTATGCAGAAGGGCATCTGGACAGTTTTTTAAAAATATTCTGTTAATTTCTCTTTTTTTGTCTTTGTTTTTTAGTGAGAAATGTTATATGGGATAAAATGGATGTTTTTCTAATTCCTAATGCCCTTCTTTATTTCTTTGACCTGCAGTAATATAAAATTGGAGAGTGCATCCACTTCTTCTCTTGAAGACAGGGTGAAGAGAAACATTCACTCTATCCAAAGGACACCAGCAGCCCTGGAAAAAAACTTCATGCATCGATGAAATTGTTTTTTATCCTATCACTGGCTGGCCCACTAAGGACTGATGTTGTTGTTGTTTGTTTTGTTTTTCTGTTTGTCTTTTTCCTGAGAACCAACTGATCAGTCAGGAAATCTTCATAGGCCAGGTTATTTTTTCTTTGGTCTTTATAACACAGGAGAGTTCATTGTGATATTCCATTACAATGTTTTCAAATTAAGATATGTTAAATATGTACAGTTTGAGATACTCCTTTAGGCCAATTTGTTAGAAAGCTCAGCCTTTTTCTTTTATATTTTATAATATAGTGTTATAAAAAGGTTATATGAGTTTTGCTCTTCCCACTGAAAGGAAAGATGGAATTAGAACAAGTAATTCTGTTATTTTTAGTGATATTACAAAGAAAAATTACAGAAGTTTTCATTGTCTAGTAATAATTCCTCTGCCGTTCATGTTCTCAAATATATACTTGGGGTCCAGCCTAACTGGGCTTATGCTACTGTTTTTCAGAGTTTCTTTCCTGTCTGGAATGGTTCACATCACTTTATTTGATGCAAAATATATTGCTTGCTGTAGAAGAAAATCCTTTTCCTAAAAGTAGAGAATTATTTTATTCTTTTTTTTTACTGGAGACATTTTGTGTCTAAATCATATTCTATAAGGAGCAAAGTTTCTTAATAAGCAAAAGGGAACATAGAGAACTTTAGAACAGCAATCTTTCATATATTCTTTTTTGATATGTAAATATTCATCTTTGTATGTGTAGCTAACATTTAATATATGTAAATAACTTTATGTAGCCTTTTGATATTTTTGTGGTATTTTTAAATATCTAGAAATATATGTAATTTTTTACATTCTGCATTTTAAATTTACTGTACCTTGCAAGCTGCAAGCTGTACCTTGCAAGCTGGGTAGCTTGCAAAGTACAGTAAAAATATGTACTATATATTTAAAATTTTAAAAACTACTAGATAAAAAGGGCATTAAAAGGCCTAGGAAAATATTTTAAATCTGGGGTCCTCAACCCCCGGGCCATAGCCCACGAGCTGTTCAGAACCAGGCAACAGAAATGGCAGGCGAGTGCATGCACATGTGTCCACACTTGCATGAGCAGTGGATGAGTGTGTGTGCATGTGCCTGCTGCTCGCACCAATGGAGATACACACATGCACACTGGCCCACTACTCACTGAATCATCACCTTTTTTCCTGGCCAGTCTGCAAAGATGAAAAACTGTTTTAAACTGTAATATGTCCTGTTTAAATTTAGATAGCAATTTATTGATAATATGAACCTCCTCTGGAAAAAGTTGGGTGAGTTGTTAATCAACAACAAATTGTTAACAACTTCTTTGGAAGGATTTATAAAAGATGCCCCTTTAATAACTAACAGCATGATATTGAATGGAGTAAATGGGCCTTAAAGAAGCATGGAACTGAGTCCTGTAAGTAGTAATACACAGTTGCAAGCAGGTTGATCTGGGAAAGCAAAGTTTCTTTAGCGTGAGACTAATGTTAGACCAAAGAAGATCCCGTTCATCACTCATAGAAACAATTCTAGATCAGTTGTAGTTTGAAAACTTGAGTTTAAAGGCTGCAACACAAGGAGTGCTTTCCAGTAGTCCCTTTATGAGACTACCAGTACATAATTCACCAAAATAATCTCTTTCATATAGAAATGAACCTCCTGCATCAGCCAAAGCTAATAAAAAGTTTGTGCCATTTATGTCTGCATTGGCTTCAGGACAATCATATATAGCAAATCTATTTCTTAAGAAGAAAAAACAAACATATATAGTCTACAAATCTTTAAACATACCTTCCAACTTTGATTCATTGTTTTACACCCAGTCCCTTACAACCTGAGGCTATGGTGTAGGCTACAGTGACTCATAAGCACAGGAAATTAGAAACATAATTATTGGCATATGCTGCTAGCAGTAGATGTAGCATATCAGTTCTGCTGCAGTTCTTTAGCAAGATATGTACAGTCAAGTGAAAAAGTATACCCTCTTTGACATCTGTGCTTTTGTGTATCAGGATATAGTAAAATCATGTGATCCTTAGCAGTTCTGAAAAATAAATTTAACCTCAGATGAAACACACTATACTATGTCGTCATTTATTTTGCAAAAAGAAAGCCAAGGTGGAGAAGCCATCTGTAAAAAATTAACTATACTTATGATTCAAAAGCTTATAAAATCACCTTTAGCAACAATAACTCGAAGTAATCATTTTTTGTATCACTTTATCAGTTTCTTACATTGTTGTGGAGAAATTTTGTCCCACTCTTCTTTATATGACCTCAGCTCATTGAGGTTTGTGAGTGTATGTTTTATGCACAGCTTGTTTTAAATCTCACCATAGCATTTAATAAGACAGATCTGGACTTGCTTCTTTTCTTTTTCAGCCATTTTGTGATAATTTCCTAATGTCCTAATCATTGTCCTGTTGAATGATCTAGTGTTGGCCAAGTTTAAGCTGCTGGCCAGATGGCCTCCAATTTGACTCTGGAATATTTTGGTACATTCATGGAAATTCATGGTTGACTCATTCATGGTTGAGTCATGGTTGTGGCTGCAAAATAAATCCAAATGATCACCCCTTCAAGCTTGACAGTATGAGATGTTTGTGCTGATACTACCATTTGCTTTACACCAAACATGGTACTGTGTAGCGTGACCAAACATTTCTACTTTGGTCTCACCTGTCCAAAGGACAGTATTCCAAAGGTCTTGTGATTTGTTCAGATGCAACCTAAGTCATGCTGCCATGCTCCTGTTAGCAAGAAGAGACTTTCTCTGGCACCTTCCAAACAAACCATAATTGTTTAGTCTTTCTAATTGTACTGCATCATGAACATTAACATTTAACATGCTGAGGCCTGTAGAGTTTGAGATGTAACTCTTGGACTTTTTGCAATTTCTCCAAGCATTGGATATGTCTAATCTTGGGATAAATTTGCTGGGACATTCATTCCTGGGACAATTAACAGCTGTCTTGTTTTCTACTTGTGAATAATCTTCCTCATTATAGGAAGAGAGACTTTAAATTGTTTGCAAATGGTATTATAACCCATCCCAGACTGATGGGCAACAATTGCTCCTCTAGGTTCACTGCTGATGTCTTTATTTGGCATTGTATTAACACACACCTCAATTCTGAGGATCAAACTCCTAAAACTTCAGATTTTATAGAGGGAGTCATGCTTGCTGATGATAAATTGATCAAGGGTACTTGATTAGCAGTACCTGATTGCTATTTAACCATTTCATATCTATGGAA
Source organism: Laticauda laticaudata (assembly GCA_004320025.1). Lineage (NCBI taxonomy): Eukaryota > Metazoa > Chordata > Lepidosauria > Squamata > Elapidae > Laticauda > Laticauda laticaudata. Next base: position 14,001 of record BHFT01005880.1, read on the forward strand.
ATCCTAGGGTGTACTTCATTTTTTTGCATGGCTTCTCCATTTAGTCTTTCTAAAATAAATGAAGATATGGTGTAATATGTTGTGTTATTGTTCATCTTGTATTGCAGTCCTCAACCCCTGGGCTTTAGCCCACTACTAGCCTGCAGCCTGTTAAAAACCAGGCCGCAGGAGAAATGAGGAAGTGTGTGCACATGAAGCTCCACTCGCATGAGCAGAGGGCACTTGAGTGGAGGGTCCTTGCGCTCAGGCACGAAGTTCCATTCATGCAACTAGCAGGCACTTGCACTTGTGCAAAGCTCCCCTCATGCATAGCTTCACACACAAGCACAAGTGCCCTCCACTCATGTGAACAAGACTTTGCACACAAGTGCAAGTCCCTGCTAGTCATGTGAGTGGAGGGCACTTGTGTGTGAAGTTTCATTCGTGTAGTAGAGGACACTTGAGCTTGTGTGCAAAACTGCGCATGAGACAGGTTTTGCACGTGAGTGCAAGTGCCTGCTGCTCGCGTGAATGGATTCACAATTTTAATGCTGACTTCTGCATTGATTCTGCTTGTCAGAAGCCAGCTGTAAAGTGCATAAATGGCAATCGTGACTGTGGAATGCAGCATCAGTTGTAAGTGTGTGAACTGGTCTTAAAATTACTTTTTCAGCACTTATCATAACTTTGAATGGTCACTAAATAAGACAGCCCTTAAGTGAGGATGACCTGTTAACTGCTGGCAATTTAATTCCAAATTACAAATGATTCTTCACAATGGATTCATACAGACATTAACACGGTTGAGAAAATGGAACCTTGTGGAATCTCCATTCATGACCATTTCAAAGTGGTCAAACAAAAAGTACAATGTTGCTGTCTATTTGTGTCCTCAAAAATAATGGAAACATAGGAATGTCTCTGTGTCCCTAGTTTCTCAAACAGTCTAATGTTCTCAATGGCATCAAAATCTGCAAAGAAATATAGCAGTAATACAAGAGTAATGCTTCCCATCTCACTACAAATCATTCAACAGGACAGCCAAGGCAAATCTGGGAAAAGATCAAGATGATCCATTTCATTAAAAGCTCTTGGAGCTGTATTGTTTTCAACTGTTTCCTATTAGCTTCACTTTGAACAAAATATTGGTTATTGCCATGTAGGTGTTAAAATCATATGACTATAGTAAAGGCTTTTTAATCAATAGCCTCTTTCTTATAAGGCAATTTACCTGTAAAAGAGAAATAGTGGTCTGAATGACAACTGGAATGATTGAATTCTTCGTGACTTTCAAAGCTAAACTAGAGAGGGGTCTAATGAAAATAAGTCACAATCAGACAGCAGGAGACAAGCCATGAAACTGATTCTACTGAATTAGATAGTACACATCTTAAATAACTGCTCCTAAATGATGACATGAAGCCTAACAAGAAACTGAGTAATCTTGTTTGTTCATAATAAAACTCAGGAAATGTATGGGTGCCAGGCTAATTGGTGGAGATTGGGACACTTGCTTGTAAAAGATTTGGATAGCTCCATGCAGATAACAATCAGAGAAAAATCATTGTTTTTTTTTCTTCCTAATTGCCTTGGCATGGGCTTTGTTTGTTACATTTATTTGTACATATTGCAGTAGAGCTACTCTGGCTTACAACAATAAGGTGGAAAATGATTTTTAAAAATGTAAAAATGACAGAGTAATGAATCCATAAAAATAAACAGAGAAAGTACAATATGAAAAAATGAACAGGGAAGCAGAAGGAAGTGCAGGGGGGAAGTGAGTCCAGCAACCACCTCCAGTGACAAATTCCTCTACTGGTTCCCCAGCCAATAGCAAAGCCATGTCTTCGGGCCTTGTGGAAGGATAGGAGGAGAGGGAACCTTATCTGGGGTCAGGATGTTACAGAGGGCCAGCACTACAGCAGAATCTTTTCTGAATCTCTTCTGAATTTTTTCAATTGGGAATTCTTTGACTGACAGGATCTTCAGCAGGCTTCCTCTACTAACACAAGTAGAGTGGTCTTCTCTAACACCTTGAACTGCACCCAGAAGCAAATGAGCATCTGTGCAGCTCATGAAGCAGTGGTGTAATATGGGTCATTCTATTTATGTCTTTACTATATCCAGTCAGATATATCTATGGACTGTCTCACAGTAGTCTCATCACTTNTGAAGCAGTGGTGTAACATGGGTCATTCTATTTATGTCTTTACTATATCCAGTCAGATATATCTATGGACTGTCTCACAGTAGTCTCATCACTTCATATTTCATCTTCAGTTGCTTCCTTTTCTCTTTCCTTATATTCTTCCCAGCATTAGAAGGCCCTCCAAGGACCTCGCTACCCATGTTTTTGCTTCAAGACCCTATTTTGATACTGAACTCACGAGATCAGCAGAATGGGACAACTCACCAGTCAATTCGCTGCAGCCAACTCACCACAGTCAACTCATGGCCAACTCATCACGGCCAATTCGCCATGAGACAACTTGCCAAAGGATAACTCATTGCTGGACAATTTTAACAATTCAATTATTTAAAAGAAATAAAAAAATAATTTTTGTCATTCACATTTCATTTTGTCCCTCTTTTTTCAACCTTTAATGATTCTATTCCACCATTTCTTTGATATTAGTGCAACTCTTGCCCTGAAGTGAACTTTCCCATGGCAAGTTGGCCACTGCAAGTTGGCTGGAGTGAGTTGGCTGTGGCAGTTGGCCATAGGGAATTGTCAGACCCCAGAATCAGCTGAGCTTGTTGCTGTTTTACCGATCTCCCTGTTGTATAGTAATTTTCTTGCCTAAGCTGTTAAAGAGTCCGTCTCTGGATTAGCAATGGAATTCTCCATACTTCTGATTTTGCATGACTTCAATCTGCCTTTCTTGTATTCAGCTTCAGAAGCAGTTCAAGAATTCATGACCTCCATGATGGCTATGCATCTATTCCAGATTGTCACAGGTTCAATTTGAAACAGTGGTCACACACACCAATTCTAATATTTTATTGGTGCAATGTCAACATGATTTGGTGAGGAATCTAACATTATCCCCCAACAGCCCCACTGAATTTGAATCAATACTCATCACAGTTCAATTGTTCAGCAGTGACATCAGAATGAACTTTGGATTTGAAAAATGTCCTATATTATCCATGCAGCGAGGAAAAAATAGGAGTAGAACTGGGAAATGGAAGCATAGTGAAAGCATTAGCAAATGAAGGTTACAATACCTATGCATATTGGGAAGCAGATAAAATTTTGAATGGACAAGTCAAAGAGTCAATGCAAAAGGAATACATCAGGAGAGTCTGCAAAAAATTAAAATCAAAATTGAACGCTGGATACATAATTAAAGCCAGTAATACATGGACAGTTCCAGTGATATGCTACCCAGCTGGAATCATCAACTGGACTGTGGCCAAACTGGAAAACGTGGAGCAGAAAACACGCAAAGTTTTGAATATGTACCACGCTTTACATCCACGAAGAATAGGGGCAGAGGCCTATTGCAAATCCATCAAACTATAGAAGAAGTAAAATGAAGTTTGAATGACTATCTGAATCAAAGTACAGAAAAACTGCTGCAGGCTGTGAAAACAGAGAACATTATAAAAACAACAGAGACAATTGCAGAATATAAGAAAAAAACAGCTGGTTGACAGACTAGATGGATGGAAAACCAAAGCTTTGCTAGGACAGCACAAAACGGAAGAAAGTGACCAGCAATTAAACTACTAGATGAATGTTTTGCAGAAAACCAGAATTTTTTTCACTTGTTCTTTTAGCAACCGCTACTCCTACCAGAAGGGGCGCGGTCTTTGAAGCAGAACGCTTCTGTAACATATAGTCATAATTTCCCATTCATAACTCTAGGTGCTCCGTTGTTGATTGGTTATTTGGTCCGTAAAACGGAGAAATACCAACCTATTTAATACATCACTCTCTTCGGGACAAACTATCTTTTCAAGAAAGGCAATTAAAGAAAAAGTTAGCGGATTTGTTAACTGCGCGTTATTTTGACAAATTAATCCAAACCACTTTACTTTGTCACAATTCCTTGATTCTTTTTAAATGAACTATTACTACAGTACTTTTCTCCTTCAATTTCTCAAACAGAAATGGAACATTCCGCTCGCCCCTCCCTTTATTCGTCGCCATCTTGACGCCTCCTTTGCGCAGAAGTCGATGGCACAACTTGTTCTGCGGTGGAGCAAACCACGGAAAGGGAAGCATGGGGGGGAAGTTGGGGTGGGGCGATGTATTCATAGCGGATGAAACTAATCGAACTATGTTATAAAAGGGGGTTAAAGTTAGGCTCACTTGGGGAGGGAGGTAGACATTACTATTCGATAACTGACAGGGGGTGGGGCTTGGATCTAAATATGATGTGAAAGGAGAGTTATGGTGTGGTGCCCGGTTCTCTGAACGGAACTCTTGCTTGTAACGAGGGGAAGGGTGTGTGCCTGTGGGTGGTACTGTTGTGATTGGTGCGTGTGCATGTGCACCTGTGTGTATCTCCTATCTATTTGGGTGATTCCGCTGAATTAGGTGGAGGGAAAAGAACAGAAGAACGAAGGGTGGAGCGAGGTGGTACCCTTGTGAACGTTTTTTATTGGGGGCGGAGGGCAGAAGGATACGGCTGACTTAATTGCACTGGGACTGGGCGAGGTGGAAACGGGAGGGCTGGATGGTACCATTTGGGGGGATTTATAGGGAGAATTAAAGAAGTACCTCGGATTCGGATGACATTCAACCGCGGTTGAGCGGAGAAGAATAGAAGCGGTGCCTTTAACGGCCCATTGTAATCTGAAGGTCCGAAAAAAGCAAGAAGAAGCACCACTTCAAGTTTAAAAAGGTGGCATCAGTGGTGGTACCAATGAGAGGTTGGTTCTAGTGGTACCTTGCATGGAGGTGTCAAGCCTAACCAGCCTAGGTACCCATTGATGCCATTTTGACCTGGCACAAGTCCTATCCACAAAGAGTGAGGAGGGGAGAGTGCCTTGAGTACTGAAGGAGCAAAAATCTGGGCCTTTTCTTGGAGAGCATTTTGACATGACTGTCCAGGTTGGAGGGGCCCAAGGAGAGGCATGAAAAAACTCTGCTTTTAGGAGGCCAATATTTGTTCTAGCAGCCCCAAGGACCCTCTCTCTGCCATGGCTTCAAACTGTACTGGAGGCACAGCAGCTGCAAGTGCCAGCTCAGCTATAGGTGCTGCCCTCAGTGCTTCCAAGACCAAGACAAAGAAGAAGCATTTCGTTTGCCAGAAAGTGAAACTCTTTCGAGCCTCTGAACCGCTCCTGAGTGTCCTTATGTGGGGAGTCAACCACACGGTGAGCAAGAACTACTTCCCACAGTGCACTTCCCACCTCTTTGAACTTAAGACCTCTCAAACTAGAGAGGCACATTCTGCCATTGAATATTTGTCTCTTCTTACAACTATTATGTAGCATCTCTCGTGTTGATTATTAGGCACAGGGAAAACATCTTTATTTTGGCATCCATCTATTAGAATTCATATCTTGCATGAAAACAAACGTTGGAAAACTGTAGCGAAAGGCATTTTAAAATGGAAAGCAGGTAAACATTTCTAAAATAATTACAAAGGGGAAGCAATTCTGTGTTGAATGAATTTCAAAATCTTCCTCTACAGGAGATAGTGGTTATTTACTATAATCTTTCTTCTCACACATGTGAAAGGGAATTTGGTAGAACTGGAGCAAGTGGATGGGTGTGTATTGTATGGTACGTATTTTTTAAAAAGCTGTGCTTTTCCTGAACTTGATTTAAGAAGGAACAACATTTTTGTTGAATCACCTTTTTCCTTCAAAATTAGGATTGCTGCACAGTTTTAGTTTTTAGAACAAACCAGGAGATTATCTTTATTCAGAAGTCAACTCGAGTTTAGGAACACTGCTCTGTATATTGGATTGTAGCTTCAAATCCTCAACAGCAGATTCTGGTTTTTGTAACCTATGTTGTCATTACAGGTTCAGTAAATCCCTCCTTGCTTATTCTTTACCAAGGATGAGTTTTGATTTTCTGCTTGCCTGGATCAAGAATGTAACTCCTCTGAGTTAAGAAGAGATGACAGATGATCATTTTTTTCAATATCCAAAATAATACTATATAATTCTGAAATGTCTATAAATATTATGATAAATCATTTTGTTGGAATCTGTCTGAATATATTTGAGGATTGTCTCAATTTTACAAAGTAATAAAAGGCTCTTGCCATTCTAGAGTCCAGGGATAGAACTGTATACATCTTAGAAATCCTAGTGAGCATTGTCAACTAGTAGCCCCAGAATATCTGAAAAGAGGCAGTTTAGAGGAAGGTTACTAAAAAATATTCACCAGCAAACTTTACAAGCTTTAGTTAGTAAGATGGTCCCAAAGAAATTGAGAATATTTCTTTCAAAAGTATCAGTCCTGACAAGTGGAGATATTTTTTTGTATCAGTCTTACAAGCCCTGTGTATGTACATATCTGAATGGGAAATTACGATGTTGATGGACTACAAATCCCAGTATTTTTTTTATAATCAATCATGTTTCCTGAGTTTGCTGGGACTATTCATTCAACAACATCTGGAAGATTACACAAATAGTCTACGGTTAACAATGGTAATTGCGACTTAAATTTCTGTTGTTAAGGGATGCAGTCATGACGTGTAACATCACATGACTACATTGCTTAGCACTGACAAGCACTGACTTTTGTCATAAACTGAATTTCACGGGTCATTTGGTGAGGACACATTCTGATCCAAGTCACTTCCAACTTTGTCCCTCCCTTCTCCATGCTTTGGTAACATAAGGAACTGCCTCCTCTGACACTCTGAACTCTCCTTATTTGCCTATCTTCTCCCCAGTCTTCCCCTTTTGGCTACCTACTAGCTTAGTCCTTATCCCTACATCGTCCATCACTACAGTACCATCCAGGACCTTTTTTTGCATTTCCTTCTTTTAGGCCAGTGCAGCCTAGACTTCTATTGCACCCCAGCCAGCATTTCTACTTACATGCCAGCCTGGGCCTCATTCATGCCCCAGTTGCCCCACCTGGGACTTTCTTTCAAGAAAGAAGCCTGGCATGTGAAAGATTTGGCTAGAAAGGTTCTTTTATGATGGGGCTTTTGTTTATATGCCAAACATCTTTTTCAAAAGGCTTTGGGTGGGACATGAGAGAAATCTCAGCTATACTGGTGCAAAACAAGGTTCTGGCCAGTGCAGTAGTGGCTTATGATGTAATAGCAACAGCAACATCACTTAGACTTATATACCACTTTATAGTGCTTTACAGCCCTCTCTAAGGGTTTTACAGAGTCAGCATATTGCCCTCAACAATTTGGGTCCTCATTTTACCCACCTCAGAAGGATGGAAGGCTGAGTCAACCTTGAACCTGGTGGAATTTGAACTGCCAAATTGTGGGCAGCTGGCTGCAGCAGAAGAAGCTTGCAGTACTGCACTCTAACCACTGTGCCACAGAGACTCCTTTAATGGGCATAGTAGCAGGTAGGACCAGCTAGCAGCAGTGGGTAAATGAGCAGTTGTAAATTAAGATGGATTCAAGTGGGCCCAAATTTTGTTCATGTGACGGAGAGTTGCAACAGACAGAACATTGAGGACTAGGAATAAGTCTCTTTATTTGGCACCATTGTTCATAAAGAATAGATATTAAGCAAGATTTATTTGTAGGTGCTTAACTGAGAGGGAATATGATCTAGTGCCGTGATGGCGAACCTATAGCACGTGTGCCACAAGTGGCATGCAGAGCCATTTGTGCCAGCACACGAGCCGCAGGCAAACTTAACTCACTGCGCACGCACGTGCATCACAGCTGATTTTTCGGCTGGTTTCAGGCCTTTTCCGGCCTCCCAGAAGCTTGGAAAAAGCCTCTGCAAGGCTTTTCAGACCAAATAGGCCCACTTCATCACTTCCTGTAATATCAAAAGTGATGAAACAGGCATATTATTTGACCTGAAAAGCCTTGCAGAGGCTTTTTCCAAGCTTCTAGGAGGCTGAAAAAGGCCTCAAACCAACCGAAAAATCAGCTGTGAACCACAGTGCAGGCAAAGAGTGTGTGTGTGTGGGGGGGGAAATTGCACATGCATGCATGGGGGCGTGGGGGAATTGCATTCTGGGTGCTGGCATGTGAGTGCGCATGCACTAATCGCACATGGTTTTTGGCACAAGAGCCCAAAAAGGTTAGCCACCACTGGTCTAGTTGTTAAGGCAACACCCAGAAACAGGAGACTGAGTTCTAATCCTGTCTTAGACATGAAAGCTGGCTTCTCTTTCAGCCCACAATGACTGGATCGGGAAACAAACCAGTCAGTTTATTCTTAATGGATCAATATTGACTTGATCTGAAAAAGTGGGTCCTACTTTAGGGAAAACAATGAAGGCAAAAAAATCTGTAGATGCTTAAATTTGGGTCATGCAATGCAATTGCAATAGGTTTAATTATTTAGAAGTTACTTGTTTATATGCTGTATTATGGGGGGGAAGTGTATTGTTATTGTAGTAGCAATAAATACTATTCAATAAAAATGCTTTGATAATCAGAGTTGAATATATTTAACATCTATCATCTTGTTTAGAACTGGATGATTTTATCTGTGGAAAATTATTGGTCAAATACAAATTTATATATAGTATAGCACATGAAGTTGAGAAAAAACAAACTAATAAGAAAAATAACATTTTAACAGGCGATTACCATACTTTCAAGCACATCTTAACATCAAAATACAATTGGATGATTAATTAAAAGTATGAGTGATTAGGACAGACCTGAAATTATTAATATAGACATAATTATATGTATAAAAATTGAGAAAGAGGAAGAGAAACGTTACAGTGCCATATAAACAAACTGGAGATAGCAACTGCTCATGATGATGATGTAGATGACGTAGCCTAAAACACTCAGATACCTATGATTTCTTTTTTCAATAAATATCACCCCTTTCATAGAATATAACTATACTTTCTTGACCATGTTCATTTAATGTTGAAACTGCCAATAAACGTTAATGGAATTTATTGGCTCTACCATTGTACATTCCAACAATTCAGGTGACTTCCTTTCTTTTTTCCTTCACATCCTGTTTAGATGTTGCATTTCTTTTGCAGATTAATGAGTTGAGTAATGTCCCTGTCCCTGTTATGTTAATGCCAGATGACTTTAAAGCCTACAGCAAGATTAAAGTGGACAATCATCTTTTCAATAAGTGAGTAATAAATATTTTTGATTAAAATATACTTCCCCATTCCCCATTTAACTTCAGTATCTGAATAGATGGCTTGTTATGAATATATAATGACACAAATCAGAATGTTACAGAAGACAATATAACATGAAAGAAACACAACTATTATAAAAGAATTCAGCACAATTCATTTGTCTGAATGTGCTCTATGTCCAGCTATGAATGGATATGATTGGAAGGCCACAATTCATTTTCTGATAAAACCAGGACACAGAGAGTAAAATCCCTTCTGTACTAAATGTGTTGACTACTCAAGTATTACTCTATTTTGATGGACCAGCATATTTAAGGGATATCTATTTCTCCTTATGCCTCCCTATTCTTTAGATCTGTTCTGTGTATCATGTTTGATACAGTGTAGTAGAAATCAAATAAATAATAGGTTACAATGCTTTGCAGAGGGCAAAAGGCATTAACGTTTCTGATGCAGATCTCTGTATACTTTAGAAGCCATATTAACTATTCATTGTGGTTTTTAAAGCTAGCTGATAATTTGCAGGACATTTGTTTTCTACTGCTGTTTTTCTGATGCCTTTTGGAATTTATTTATTTTTTTACTTATATATCCATGTCCTAATCCACTTTTTTATTTTAAAATGCTTGTTGGAAAAGCAGTTTGGAAATATTAAATGAGATTTTACATCCCAACAAACCTTGGGATTTGAATATAGAATAGAAAGCAAACTGATTCCAATGTTAGAAATGTTAGGTTGGGAGAGCTGAGCTTTATAGATACTTGTTAATGCTGATCCTTGACAGCCAACTTGACTTCAGGGAAGGATTGAAGTATATACATGAGGGGTCAAAGGGGCATCATTGACTCATCCCCAATATGCTTTGAAGGAGACTTAATCTCGAGCAAACATGTTAACCTTTGGTGAGATTACAATTGTCAGGCAACCTAGATCAACTTTTAATAATTAGATGATTCTTAATGTTTTTCCATTAATGCCACTAGTATAATTTGAATAATATGTATAGTTTGGACAACAATTTTTAATAGGTCAAGAATGTTTTGTATATATAAAGAGAACTTCTTTCCTTCTTTATTTAGCCTATCACATCATCATCATCATGGATTGACAACATCAGCAAGTATTGTGAGCCCAATTGGCAAAAGGAAGCTCAGAGTCATATTGATTGGAAACATACGGAAGAGGCATTCTTTGTGCAGTGAATACACAATGGCTAAGATGATGATGATGATGAAGAAGAAGATGATGATGATAGGCTAAATAAAGAAGGCCTGTTCCACATGTTTCCAACCGATACGACTCTGAGCTTCCTTTTACCAACTGGTCTTGTAATACATGCTGATGTTATCAATCCATCTTGTTTTAGGTCTCTTTTGTGGAAGCTTTTTATCAAGTGGGATCCATTCTATGATTGCCTTTGTCTACTGCCATCAGTTTTCCTTATTATGTGACCAGCCCATTTCCATTTTGATTTTTTCACTCTCTTGATAATATTGTATACTTTCGTTTGTTGTCCAATCCATTGGAGATCTTTCTATCTTGTCTTGTATTGCTGAGCATGTATTTTTAAGATCATTAAGGCAAATTGTTGCCATTGTTTTTTCATATATTGATTATAGTAGGTTTATGTAAATAATGTCTGTGCCTTGACTGACCAGTGCATTAATTATTGCTTTCTGGAATACTGAATCAAACACCTTTTCGTAGTCAATGAAAGCCATGCATAGTGACATGGTGTACTCATTGTGCCTTTCAATGACTTGCTGAACAACCTGGATGTGATCCATTGTGCTGTAGCCACTTTGAACCCTGCCTGCTCATTTGGCTGTGCATCATTTAATGTTCTCAATATTCCTTTTGCTATTATTTTGCTGAAAACCTTGCAGATGACTGAAAGGAGGATTTTATTTTATTTTAAACATTTTATGGCATTAACAAATTATCACTCATTATTTTTGTTTTTCATGATGTGTTTATTATTTTTATATGGTCTTTTCCACACTCTTATCTTCACTTTAGTTTGTATCATTGTATAGTCACTTCCAACATTAAAACAATTGATGATATTACAGTTGCAGAATATGATTTTATCACTAGCCATGATGTAGTCAACTTTGCTTTTGTACCCAGATGGACTCTTCCATGTCCAATTTCTGCAAACTTTTTTCTCATAAAATGAGTTCATGATATAAAGTTCCTGTCCTTTAGCAAAACCTGTTGCTTCTATTATCTTATTCACCACTTCCATATGGGCCAGTCACTTTTTCTCTAGGTATTTTTCTTCCTATTTTTGCATTAAAATCAGCAGTTCATATTTCGTATTGGCATTTTTCTTTGTTTTGAAGCCAGGCCACATTGTCATCATCACAATAGCTTATCATCACAATAGCTTATTGTTCGCATGTAAGATTGGGTGATTTGAAACTTGTATTGTTTGTTCAATTGAATGACGTGTTAGGCTACTCTGTCTGATATACTTTCAAATTTTAGTATAGTCTTTCAGCTTTTAGTTGATGAAAAAAAACAACTTTGCCACCTTGTCCATAACAGAATCTCTAGTGTAGGTAATGCCCAGTCCTATCAAGTTCAACTAAAGTTTGGAATTTTTGTCATGTTTCACATAATCCAATGATATCCCAATGCATATGGTTGAGTTCAGTTAACAGTTCCAGTTGAACATCCATTTTCATTGTTCTAATATTGTCCATTCCTGCATCCAAAGTCCAAAAATAGCTTGCTTTAATCTGATGCTTCTTAGCACCCTCTGTCTTGGGGCAGATCTTCCCACTGCCATGGGTTGTTGCCAGAGGGCCTCTGGGGAACAAGAGCATAAAATTCTGGAAAATGTCTGGATATATGTCCATGAACTGATGATCAAGACAAAGTGAGTCATGCAGTAAGACAATAGCCCAGGACATAAAAGCATTTCAACCAAAAAATAATTAAAGTAGAAGAAAGTTATTGTTTTGGAATGACCAAGTCAAAGTTCTAATCTTAATTCTGTAGAAATGTTGTGGAAAGACCTGGAGTGGGCAAGTCATCCCCACCATCATCCCTAAATTGAAGCTAATATGTAAAGAGAAATTGGCTAAACTTCCTCCAAACAAATATACAAGACTGGTTAACAGTTATCAGAAACATTTGGTTGCAGTTATTGCTGTTCAAGGAGGTCACACCAACTATTGAAAGCACGAGTTCATATACATTTGTCACACAGAAGTATGTTGCTTTGGATCCAGGGATGGGTTTCTACTGATTCTGTCCATCTCTGTAGAACCGGTAGCTCTGAAGAGCAGCAGACATAGAACCAGTTCTATGTCTGCTGATGTTTTTGCCCACCTGCCCACCCGGGCTCTTATTGACCTTTATTTCCTGATTTTTCAACTTCAGCTGCCGAATGAGGCACAGCTGCAGTTTAAAAAGCAGGAAAAGAGGGCTGTTTCAAAGGCTGCTTCTCAGCATGCAGGGTGCTAATGACAATTAAAGTGAGTAGGGAAGCTCGTAAAGTTAACCCTGTCGTACCCACCCCTGTTTGGATCATCTATCTTTATACATTAGAGAATGTGTAAAATGTTTTTGATTTATTTGTTTTGTTTAACTCTTTAGTTTTAGGATGTAATCACATTTTATATAATTTGTACAGAAATACTGAAAAAAAGCTTCAAAATTTTTAAAAATACTGTTGTAAAATGCCTCGATTATGTGAAAAAAGAGATGTTTGTGTCTCATAGTTTCATATCCAAAAATTATAATCACAGAGGGCATAATTTGGAATGTGCTAATACTTGTGTTAATGTCAGTCAAACTATTTTAAAAAAGATTGAAGAAATACACATAGGATCAGAGTCTACTAATATTTATGATTATTTATTATTTCCTACAACATTGGCAATGTGCCTTAAACGGGTTTGTGGAAAATGACTATAAAAGGATCTATAGCTTTTCGATCTAAGATTGTGAGCTTCCCAAATGTATCCAGATGGCTGATCCACCATGATTACTCACTGAGTAGATTTAGTCTAATCCTCCTACTAATAGTCAGAGTTTGTCAAATGAAGGGGAAATCTAATGAAGGGGAAATTTTAGGATTGATCATGAAAAGACAAATGTAATTTGAAAGAAAAACCTTAAATTTAAGGTGAAATAAAACTATAATTTACTTGACCTCCTAAAGAAAAGGATGTGAAATGATAAAAAGTTATTTTCGTGCTACATGATTTACTTTGAACAATTTTGCCAAGATTTTTCAATCAATATATGAGGTCAGAAATTTTACAACTGCTACTAATCAACTCATATGTTTTAATTAAAGTTGATTAATCTTTCTCTAATGCCATAGTGGAAGATATATCATTTTGCCTTTCTTTTTATTCTTTTAGATTTTTTTTTATTCTTAGGCCTGATGGTGCCTGTATTGTTAACATTTACACAGTAAATGTGTAGTTTAGCAGTGCCAGTATTAACAAATATAACTTCATTACAGCGTAAGCAATCAGCAGCAGTCAATCACAGTTTTTGATTAAGCAGCCAATAGTCACATACCCAACCTAATTTTCATCAAATGTCTTTGAGTTGCTATGTTGCATTACAGTTCCAGATTTCCCAGACAACACAATATGAATTGCAGCATATCTGGGAGAACATTGTACTAGTGAAGACTGAATTCGTCATCACATAATGTACTGTAGATACACATTTTTAAAAATAGTTATGTATGAAAAATGTAGAACTAGACATACAGTGCTAAGGTATAGTCTCTTTGGCCTGGGGACCAATAGTTCCTCTGGAGGTGTGGAGATTAGGCTGGAGGTGGCTGCTAGATTGACAGCAAACTCCACCTATCCTTCCTACCCTTGATTTCTGCTCCCCACTCATCCATCTTTTTGGTTACCATATTAATGTATTATTCTCATTGCATTCCTTTTTCATTGTTTATTTTATTATTTTATTATTCTATTATTTCTGTTCTATTTATACTTTCAATTTTTATTTCCTTTTATTATTGTAATAGAGTAATCCCATGGTGAGATAGGCAGCAAATAAATTTAACAAATAATAATCTAGTATGTATATTTAAAATTTACATTTACACACTAATATCAACAGTATCAACAGTAGAGACTTTCGAGTTTCTAGGTTCTATATCTCCAAGGACTTGAAATGGACACCTAACATTAGAAACGTCATTAAAAAGGCACAACAAAGAATGTTCTTCCTGTGTCAAATCAGAGAACTCAGATGCCAAGAATCTGCCGATACAGTTTTGCAGAGGAATTATTGAGGTTGTCATTTGTACCTCTATTAGTGTCTGGTTTTGCACAACATTGACATAGACTTCAACGAATAGTTATCAACTGCACAAAAATGATCCCAACCAGCCTGCCTTCCACTGAAGATCTGTACACTGACCACAATCAAATCAAGTTCCACCTAAAAAATTCACAAAATGCTTTTTTCCCACTGCCGATTTCCCCTTTCGTGCCACTTTTTGTAAGTGCCAAATTTCTAAAATTTGGTTAGGATCACCACCAAATTGGGTTGCAATCAAAGTTATGAAACAAATTATGGTCATGACTAGAGATTCTACTGTATACTGCATGAACCAGAAAGAAGACTGAAAATATATCTACAGACCCCTCATATCCTGAACATTGTGGACATAATTTATTTCAATTTCTCCCCTCAGGATGCCACTATAGAGCATTGCATGCACAACCAGACGTATAGTGTTTTTTTCCCTGTGTCATTACTCTGATGAACACTTAATTCCCATAGCACTGTTTCATTTCTCATCTTTTTTCATCTTCTCATATTTCCGTTATCTTCTGTTGGTTTCCTATAATTTATCAATTGTTATTTATAACTTATGATTAATGATTGTAACTATGATTATGACCTATGATCTATTACTTACTGTTTATACAGTGTGAGCTTATGCATCAGAGATAAATTCCTTGTGCGTCTGATCACACTTGGCCAATAAAGAATTCTGGTCTGGTCTAATTTTCTAATCTATTTTCAATATTGAATCACCAATTCTTTGTGGCTACTTTCAGAGAGAATCTCCCAAGCCGCTTCAAATTTAAGGAGTATTGTCCAATGGTATTCCGAAATCTGCGGGAAAGATTTGGGATTGATGATCAGGACTATCAGGTAGGGAACAAACTAATAGAGATATATTAATTATCTGAATAATTCAGATATTAAAGTATTTCTGGCTTTGTTATAATTGGAAACTAATCTTGTGCAACAATAGCTGGTATCAGACTGAATTATTTATTATATTGATTGCATTTGTATTTTCCTCAAAACAGGTTGTATATTTGAAATATACCAGGCTGAAAAAAATGGTAGCTAGAAAAAAAAGATGGGTTTGGGGAGAGGATGATAAAAGTATGAGTAAAGAAAGATAAAAAGAGGACAGAAGAAACTTATACTAAAGAATAGATATTATATGTAAAATAGAGTTACCCATCCTTTCTGGCTTTATGGAATGGTGGCAGGGAGAGGGGATGTTTCCGTCTGTGTGGTGAGCAAGTAAGTGTGCGTGTGCTCATGCAGCTCCATTGGCATGAGCAGTGAGCACACATGCCTGCCACTTATACAAATGAAGTGCTGTGCGTGCATGTGTTTGCCTACTTGCGCAAATGGAGGTGTGTGCATGCTCATCCATCGCTTCTACAGCCTGGTTCCAAATGACATAAGACCTGATAGTCATATGGGGAGTTGGAGACCCCTGATGTAAAGAAATGTTCTGTGCCCAGAACAAATACATTGTGGCACAGAGGTTTATCATTTTGAGTGGGCCATATTAAAATCTGGAACATCCTGTTTCGGGTTTCAACCAAAAACACTCAGGCCTGATATGTGAATAGAGAAAGGTCTAGAACTTCCTCTTGCTCTCCTTGATTTCCTTCTCCACATCATCTATATGCTAGTTTATCCATCAGTGTTCCTAGCACTTTTCTTCCCCATACTTCTTAGTTGTCATCTATATAGTATTAAATTCTCATTGACCTGTTCTTTAATTAGGTGAGATGAAACCTCATACGGAGATAATTTTTGAAGCAACCTCAAATAAGCTAACTTACAGAATTTGTCCAAAATCCAGGCCTCTGCAGGGAATGAAATTTGGGGAAATTGTGATTGCTTCAGTGCTACTGGTTGCTACTGTAGTCACATGCCTAGATGTGATGTTATGTAAGAGTTTCCCAGCCAGTCTCTCAATCCCTTGCTCCTCCCACTCAGCAGCAGCCACTTACCAGGCTGCTGGAAATGGGCGGTAAACTGTCCATTAGGAAACTCTGTGGGGAATCTGGCAGAAAGTTGAAAGTTGCTCCTACTCCCTCTGTTTTTTTGCCTGCCTTTTGTTTTTCTGTGTCTAAACAGAGACACAGAAATAAGGGGTATGGGCTGTCTAGTTTTATACAATTGTGACATACCCAATGACATACCCAGTCCGTCTGCTGTTCTCTTCACCATCATTTCCAAGTATGGATTTTGTTCTTCTTTTATCTCCACACAGAATTCTGTGACCCGGAGTGCTCCAGTATACAATGATAGCCACGGGCGATGTGGAGTTCGTTTCCTTACCACCTACGACCGGCGGTTTGTCATCAAAGCAGTGTCAAGTGAAGATGTTGCAGAGATGCACAACATTCTAAAGAAATACCATCAGGTGAAATATATGTAGGAAGAAAGTATACTGTTTTGGTGGGCATTTTAGTAGATGCTCATATTTTGGGGGACAGTTTTACAGAAATTATTCTGTTCTCTCCCATCAAGAGAAAAATAAGAAGCTGAAAAGAATTTGCTTCCTTCCAGTTTATGAGATGATTGCATGCATAACCTATGAATTATGCTGCATTATTTTTATTTAGAAAAGACTGTCAGATCCAGATATGCCCAGATCGATTTTTCTCAATTTCTTTTTCACTTTCCAGTTATTGGAAAGACCTGCCATAATTAACTTACATCTTGTGATAAAGAAGCAACCTTCCAAATGGAAGAAATAGAATATCAGAAGAAAAAGCTCAATGAACCCTTTTACCATCCAAATGAACAGATTTTGTTTTGTATTGTGGGGATATTTTTTTCTTTATCCTTCATTTAGTTTATCCTGAAATTCATTTTATTTTCATTTTTTTCGATTCAGGATATTCTAGCTGCATTATCAAAATGTTCTAAACCAATAGTTTCTCTTGAACAACTCATACTTGAGTTGATTGGTCTGTTCAGGACAGTGGAAGTTTTAGGCCGATAATTAGAAGATAACTTAATTGAGGAAAATAAGTTTTTTTATGATAACTGAAGAGATCTGAGCTTAGAAAAATGTGACTGCAATAATTATTTTCTTGTAATTATCCAATTTCATTCTGGCAAAATGAGGCTCAGAACTATGTTCCCTATTTGTAAGATTAACCATTGTAGCAAAACAATTATGCTTTACCAATGAAATAATTCTCAACCATTCTACAAAATAAAAAGATGTTGTCCATTTGGTTTTATTTAGTATAAATAATATAGTATATCAGGTTATATTATGAAATATTGATACTTTAAAAAGTGCCTCAGATGCCCTTCTAAATCTTCCTTCTGTGGCAACCTCAAAAACCTGGCAGCTTTTAGATTACACTTATTGATTATATATTCTTTCCTTTTTTCCCTTCAGTTCATTGTGGAATGTCATGGGAATACACTTTTACCCCAGTTTCTTGGCATGTATAGGCTTACAGTAGATGGTGTGGAAACCTACATGGTAGTTACAAGGAATGTATTTAGTCACCGGTTGACAGTGCATCGGAAATATGATCTCAAGGTGAGCATCTCTGAAGTTCAACAGTGTCACATTCTGATCTCAAAAAAAGTGCACACTTGTAAGTTTAGAATCATAAGCAGGTACTTGTGTCTTGGAGTTGTGGAAAAAGGAAGATATTGTTTGAAAAATACTATTTTTGTGTAATTCACATGGCTACCACGGGTAATCCTCGACTTACAACCATTTGTTTAGTGACCATTTGAATTTACAACTGCACTGAAAAAAGTGACATGACCATTTTTCACACTTAGGATCATTGCAACATTTGCAACATATCACATTTGGATGTTTGGCAACTATGATAGTTGCAGTGTTACCTTTTGTGACCTTCTGACAAGCAAAGTCAATGGGGAAGCTGGAATCATTTAATAACCCTGTTACAAAGTTAACAACTGCGGTAATTCTCTGAATAACCTTGGCAAGAAAGGTCATAAAATGAGGCAAAACACATTTCTGTCTTGCTTAGCAATGAAAATTTTGAGCTCAATAGTAATCATAAGTCAAAGACTACTTTTGTATTCACAAGGTTTGATTTCCTTGTATAAAAATGTTGGTTTTCTCTGAGGGTTGAGTCCAGTAGACCATGGCTACACTGAAGCATTGGACCTGGTGTTAATTTTGCGCTTGGTATGAGTTTTATGCTGGAAGACAAAAGCTCTCCACCACGGAGTGAAAAGGAGAAATATTATTTCCAGATTTTCTGTGTGAAATGAGATATGGTGGTATTCACTAGTTGTATCATAGTGTTTTTAATTCCTGTAATTTGCGAGCAGAGAAATCAAATTTGATATTTCCCTATCTTCCTCCCCAAAATGGGATTTCTAAATGACATTGGAGAGTAAAGTAAATATTTTGTTTTGAATAACTGATTCAGAAATTTTTAGTCTAATTCTTTGGAAATATTTTGGTTTCAGGTAATCTTATGACTATTTGACAACTTCTGTTTACATATAATGCAAAGAGTAGCTGACAATCAGAATTGAAGTATTATTGCATATATTCCTGCATTACACATCCAAAAAAATGTCATACACTAGTGCATTGATGTACTTGATTTCCTAGATCAAAGGCAATTAGTTTATGGTTCACTGAGATGAGAAAATTCAGGTGTTGTTTTAGTATATTGTATAAACCTGGCTATCCGTAAAACCATAAGTGTTCATTCATTGGACAAACATAGCAGTTCTATTTTATTTTTCTGGATCAGATTTAGCATGTTCTTTGAATCCTGCTAGTCTGTCTGTATAAATATTCTGCCTTCGGCCATGGAGAGTAGATGCCTTCTTGCAGGAGAGGATAATGTGATCGTCATGGATCCATGTGATCCATGAGGATCACAATAGGAAAGTGAGAAGAAGACTGTTGACCTTCAATAAGTCATTTCTAAATCAGAATCATAAAGCTGGAAAGAATCTCAGAGCTTATAGTTCCTTCTTTTTCTGTGCAGCATCAGTTAAAACTAACATAGTAAAGCTGACTTAATGTATTCAATTCTGTCAGTGGTGGTATTCTACTGGTTCAGCCAAACAGGTTCACTCCAACGATTAGCTGCCCACCCACCCTGGCTCTATTCTAACCTTTATTTCATGGTTTTGAAGCTCAGCTGCTTCACATGGCATAGCAAATTGCCATCTGTCAGCTGTTGAAGATGCAGGGAGAGTGCAGGATTGCAGGAGAAAGTCAGTAGCAAACTTGATGCGCGCATGCAAAGCGCACCCATCAAGCCATGCTCACAGAAACGGCGGTAAAAATTTTTTGAATCCGACCATTGAATTCTGAGAAATGTAATATTTTCCCAGATAAAACCTTTTTATGGTTTAAATGTTTATAAAATGAAATTAGAGTAAATAAGACAAAGAAAAATGCACTGGCTTACAGTAGCCCTTAATTTATAGATGCATAATCAGTTTTTTTAAAAAAGCTTTTTGCTTTAAATAAATAATCACTTTCTATTTTTTACTTTTCCTTCAGGGTTCAACAGTAGCAAGAGAAGCCAGTGACAAAGAAAAGGTAAAAATCAATGTTAGAGAAAGATTTACAATAAAAATCTTTGTGTTTTGAATAATGTTAAATGCTAAAAAATGTTACTTCTGTATAAGTACTTCTAACAGGATTAAACAAAAAGATCCTATGTTGTACAAGTACCCAACATAACCCAATATCCTCCCAGAGAGCATGATGGGAATTGTAGTCCAGCAGAGTTTTGGAAAATAACAGTTTAGGAAGGATTGGCCTGTGCTATATAAGAGAGGAAAGTGACATATGGGGGGTGGGGGGGTGAGAAGATGTATTAAACTGCATTTAGATAGCTACTTTGCATCATGTATGGGGTAGATATAGGAAAGAGCATACAATGATTATTCTTATCCTTCATATGATGACTTTGCATTCTTTTTTCAATTAAAATTATTTTTTGATTTTAAAAAGAAGCTGCTTTTTTAAAGTGTATTTGATAATCAAAATCATATATAAAAATATAAAAGTTAATAGAATCTGGCAATGATGCATAATGTTAGTATCTTGATACAATATTAAAATAAGTGGCAGCTAGTTCTTAAGCAATTAGTACTTATCAAAATAAACATGTTTCTCTTCTGGCTTAAGCTCTTGTTTGGGAGTAGAATATTTGTTCTAAGTCAAGTAGGATTTTAATGTCTGAGAGTTGACTAAATGCATATAAAAGATTATTAGAAACTCAGACATCAGTCAAAAGTGGATATCCTTGCTCCTTCCATTTCTCCCCTATAGACAAGCATGTTGGCCCAGGCATATATTTAAACATGCAATCATTGATAGTGTCTCTCC
The DNA here is from genome assembly GCA_004320025.1 of Laticauda laticaudata. NCBI lineage: Eukaryota > Metazoa > Chordata > Lepidosauria > Squamata > Elapidae > Laticauda > Laticauda laticaudata. The sequence continues at coordinate 34,848 of BHFT01005880.1, forward strand.
AATTATAAACCAAAAAACTGCCAGTGGGTCTGCCTCTGAGACTCCTAAAATACAGAGATTCCTCCTATTGGGATTGAGAAAAATAAAGACACAGACAAAGGCAATTTAAACAGCATCTTTCCCTTTGGATCTTTTCCCTTTCAGATAGTCCTCAGCTTAATGGTGGTTTGAATTAAAGACGGCCATGGAAAGGATGCCATCCTAACATTGCGGTATATTATACCACTTCCTTTAGATACAAGTATCTCTCTCGTCAGGAGGTGCTTTGATTTCAGCAGAGAGGGTGTACAATTTCAGAGCGAAGAGACACTCACATGTAGCCTCCTAGGACCTCTCTCATGCCCCTGAGGCAATCTTACCTGGGACTCTGTCCACTTAACAACCTGTGAGATAGCTTAATGACCACAACCAGGAGTACCAAAGCTGTGGTCATTGAGTGAAACAATAAAGTGATATCTTGCTTAATAGCCACTTTGCTCAAGATTCCAGGTGCAGTTGGTCATAAGTCAAGGATTACCTATATTATAAATTATATGGACACTCAAAATTATTTGCATTTCACTCCATACAGATGTCAAATAGCTTTACAAATCACTCTGGATTCTCTAGTTAAGACAGAAAGTGGAAATTGAGGTATTAGCAGAAAGCATAGTTGAAAGGAGTAAAGTAGGAAATGGGAGAATTGGAGGGGAGTTCTGGGGTGCACCTTGAGGGACCACTGAAGACATATCAACATATGGCTTCTGAATGCTTATAGGTGGCTGAATGTGCCACCTATAAGCATCCATGATTATAATATAAAGAGCTAAAACAGTATTTATTCTTTCTCTTGCTGTTTTGAGCTTCTAATTATGGTACTATTGCCACCATGTCCTTTAATGAATTATTTGAATTAGATTGATTTCTAGACGCATTCATCTTTTGCCCTATCCTCTCTCGCCCCAGTTAATATTAGTGTGATCCCATAGCATATAGATCCTTAACTGACTTAGTTCTATGGTTCATGAACCCAATCTTTTTTTAATAAAGAAATGTTGTTGTTATTATATTGCTTTTTTGCAACTTCATTCTGAGATGGTGCAATAAGGCTTCCAAATGTTACAGAATAAAAATACTGAAATACTATTGCACTGTTAGGCATAAGCAATCTAGACAGCCAATAGGATAAGATAAAGATGGTATAGCTCACTGAAATCTGAATCTGAAGTTTACTATAAGTAGAGGACAAGTACTTTCAAGAGCAATAAATATGTTTCCTAATCACTTAATTGGTGAAAGAGAGCCAGTTTGGTGTAGCGGTTGAGGCACCAGCTAGAAAACATGAGACCATGAATTCCAGTTCTGTCTTAAGCACAAAGCCAGCTGAATGATCTTGAGGCAATCATTCTCTCTCAGCCCTAGGAAGGAATAATGGCAAACCACTTCTAAAAACTCTTGCTGATAAAACTGCAGGAATTTGTCCAACAACAACAACAAAAACAAGGACAAGATTGATTCATCTTTGTCCTGAACTAAGTTTTACAACTTTTCTAATTATGGGAAATTTGATGTCTGTGTGTTTAAAATGGATGACATAATCCAGGAATCCCAAAGATGCCCTTGCTATGTAGCCTCATCAAATAGATCAGAAGAACATAGGTTAGGAAGATGGGGCTTTTTAAAAAGACAGTTAATTTAGTATAGATGTGGTAGGAATAAACATTTCTGGTTTTATCACAGATATATCTTCCTGAAACCTATATGGCTTTGGTTCCTTGGTTTGCCAGCTGTGTGAGGGTTAACAACAAAATGGAAAGACCAATTCCTAGGAGGAGTCTCTTTTTGAAATGCTTTCATCAATGGGGCTGTGTTGCTTTTCTGATCTAACCTGCAATCCTTACTTACTTCCCACAATCTCTCACAAACTTTTACTTTTAACTTAGCAGTTTTTCATCAATATTTTCATGTTTTTCATGATCAAAGTTGATTGTAATTCCCTTTGCCCTAACTTCAGCAAACAGGATATTGAGCTGCTTTGGATTGTATAATATGGAAGTAATGTTTTGCACTTACTTGAGTGCAATCCTTCTCTCTAGGCGAAGGATCTACCAACCTTTAAAGACAACGATTTTCTAAATGAAGGCCAAAAGCTCCATGTTGGAGAGGAATGTAAAAAAAATTTCCTGGAGAAATTGAAGCGAGATGTTGAGGTAGGAGAGCTACCATATTTTTCAGATTATAAGACGCTCCAAAGTATAAGACGCACCTAGAAAAAAAATCTGCCTCTGCCTCCACCTCCCAGCAATTTGTCTCCTTACAGAAAACAGCAAACAGCCTGATCAGCTTCAGCACAGCCTGATTTAGCACAAGCAGCTGATTGTTGGTTGGATCTACCTCCCGACAATCACCTGTTTCAGGTTGCAGAGATCACCATTGCCTATTGCTGCCTCCACATGCCCCATTTTTGGCTTCTGCATCCCATTTCAACCTCTGCGTGCCCCATTTTAGCCTCTGTGTGCTTCATTTTTGGCCCATTCCAGCGGTGGGGATCAGAACAGGCCAAAAATGGGGCATGTGGAGGCCGAAAATGGGGCACGCGTAGGTGGCAATAGGCAATGGCAATCCCTGCAGTCTGAAACAGCTGATCGTCAGGAGGCCAATCCAACGGACAATCAGCTGTTTGTGTTAAATCAGCTGTGCTAAAGCTGATCAGGCTGTTTGCTGCAAGAAGGCATATTGCTGGGAGGCAGAGACCGACAAGTAGGCCAACAATTTTGACAACATTTGCTGTATAAGATGCACAGACAATTCCACCCACTTTTTTGGTGGGGTGCCTTTTATAGACCGAAAAATACAGTAAGTTGTTAATTTTTGGGAATCGGGGCATAACTAAGAAGTGTGATTGACAGAATCTTCACTGTTACAATAGTCTTTAAAAACTAGATAAGGTAGAGATGTCTGTTAGACTCTGTCTCAGACCCTAAAGTGAATTTAGATAAATTTGAAAATTTGTTTTAAAAAGCAGACAGAAGAGTTTTATTTCTCTTGCATTCACTTTGGAGATTTCCTCCTTCACCTTACTCAAGAGTAACTGAGTTTTCCATAACTTAAGATCAACAGAAGTGAGAGTTACTCCTACACATTGCAGAAGGAATCTGGTAGCATCTTCTGTGACTAACAAGCTTTATTGGATTGTTCAATCATTTTAAATTTAAACAAAATGCAGACCTCAAAGTGGAACAGATCTTAAAACAAGGATCTTCAAACCTGACAAGTTTAAGACTTGTGGACTTCAACTCCCAGAATTCCTGAGCGAACTTGACTGGAGGAGGAATTCTGGGAGTCGAAGTCCACAAGTCTTAAAGCTGTCAAGTTTGAACCCCTGTCTTAAAATGACCATTTTGTAAAAGTTCTGGATCATTGAACGAGAAATTTCTGAACTCATGGAAAACAAAAAGTTTTAGGCAATATTTCTGCAAATACAGTGGGTTTTTTTTAACATATTATAATTGTTAATTGATTCTATACTTGCAGTCTGTCTGATATGTAACCTGCCCATGGATAACTAACTAGTCTTCTCTTCCACCTCATCCCATTTTAAATCTTACAACAATCTGATGTAAGTTGCAACATACAACAATTCATTAAAAACATTTTCTTCTATAACTCTGTAATCCCAAGAATTCCAAGCAATCATGTAAAAATGCTTTGAGATTTATGGGATTCAATACTTGGAGCTGGTACCAGGTTAATGAAAGATGATTTAACTCAAATCCCAGAGGTGACAGAGAGACATTGAAAATGAAAAGGAATTTTTTCTTCTGTTGGCTTCCAGTTTCTTGCACAACTGAAAATCATGGATTACAGTTTGCTGGTTGGAATTCATGATGTTGATCGAGCTGAGCAAGAAGAGATGGAAGTTGAGAACCGGACAGAAGATGAAGAATGTGAGAATGATGGCATAGGTGGGAATCCAATTGGTTCCTATGGGACTCCACCTGACAGTCCTGGTAACCTTCTCAACTTCCCACGTTTCTTTGGGCCTGGGGAGTTTGATCCATCTGTGGATGTCTATGCTATGAAAAGCCATGAAAGTAAGTACTGAGATCTGGATGCTGGTAGTGGGAATGGAAGACAAATATAAAATTGTGAAAGCCAGTCTGATTGTAAGCATACATAGTGGTTATTTGAATCAACATCATTTTCTCCACTTTTTTGGAAATCTTAAGACTGTTTGGCTCCCTGAACTACAATAGTGTATCCAATAAAATTGCCTTAATTATAGACATGACTTCCAGTTTAATTTTCCTTATAGTGTGCAGCCACTATTTGAGAGCCAGGTGATAGAGAAAATCACTTGGATGTCTTCTCTAATACACAAATGTTCAGAAGATCTTCATGTCCTTTAGGAGCTTTGTCCCGTATTCATTATGCCTACAGGTAGTCTTGATTTACAACCATTAATTTAGTAACCATTTGAAATTATAACAGTCCTGAATTAATAACTTGTGCCCAAAGTTATGTCCATTGTAGTCTCCCTGTGGTTATGTGAACAAAATTTGGCAGCCTATTTGCAGATATGACTCCAGAAGTGGATACAGCTCCTTCCCTGCATCCACTTATCTACCCCCAACCTCTGTAGTCCATTAGCACTTGGAAACTTCTCACAGCTCGGGAAGCCTTGATTTGCTACAGGGTCCAATAGCATGCAAAAAATTGCTCTAGCCCAGAAGGACTTAGTACCTAGCCCATCAGCACATGCAAAGCAACCCATTTATCTTCACAGTTTTCTTTAACTGCTGAAAAGCACATCATTCAGTCCATTCAAGGTTCCTTCCTCTTAAGGATACCTTGCTCCATTCTCCAGATAGGCTCTATTCTTTGGAATTCTCCTTCTCCAAGTTGCCCAATTTGGAGGAGGAAGCTTCCAAAGGATTGTGAGAATAGAGCTGTCTCTCATGGTGCTTTAGAAGCATCCCAAAAATGTGCAATTTGGTGTGTCCTGTAGCTTATAAAGACTCCCAAAATCTCCTAAGCTCCCCCCCCCAATCCTTATCTTTGACTCTGTTTAACAACCAATAACCTCACTTAACAACCACAACTGGGAGTGCTGAGATTGCAGTCACTGAACAAAGCAGTCACATGATGTCTTGTTTAATTACCCTTTTTCTTAACAGAGATTCCAGTCTAATTGTGCTCATAAGTTGAAGACTACTTATATTTATCTTGAATAGCTAATGTATAACCAACTTATGAGTACAATAGGAACTGGAATCTTGTTGAATGAAATGGTTGTTAAACAAAATGCCCACATGACTGCTTCCCTCACCAACTATAATACCAGCTCTCCCAGTTGTAGTTGTTAAATTGAAAGAGCAAAAGAGTTACCTGCTGAAAGAGGACAGCTAGCACCACTCTGTGTGTAAAAGTGATCCCATGCACTGGGCTGTAGAAATCAGAAAGATCCTCTTTTTGCACAAATTTTCTCCCCTCCATATATAGAAGGGATTTCATGTTGGGGAGGAAAGACAAGATGGGGATTGTAAATATTCTCCTTTGTCTCTCCTGCCCAATGCACAACTTCCATGAGTGAAAGGAAACTTGGGTGTTTCATTGGAAATATGATGCAGGGATGGCAAAAATCTGATCTTCAGTTCTGCAACCTGATTAAGGATTTTCAGAACAATTTGTATCTTGTATGGAAGGAAATGTAAATCCTTCAGCAAGTGGTAGCAACTTCTAACCTTCCATGCCAACTTCCCCATTAACTTTCCAAAGAAGCCAGCAGAGAAGATTATAAATGGCAATTACATGATCATGGGACACTCAACAACTGGTTGTAAATGTGGACAGGTAGATCAGCACCCACACAATTATGTGACTGTGACTGGGGGGCAGGGGAAATGACATAATGTTCTTATGATGGCTGGAAATGCTTTAAGGACCATAAAATACCCTTTCAGAGCTGTAACATAAAATGGGCATTAAATGACTGATGTATATTGAAGATTACCTATATTCCAAAGTTTTTCAAAAAAAATACTCTCAAGTCTAACATAGCTGAAGAGAAAACTGCTCTGCGTATAATAAAATCATCCATTTCACCTTCCTCAATATTTTCACTGTTTTTAGTGCTGCCTGAAGCATCTGCTGAGTAAAAATCTACATCTTGGACAATTTATTTAACGTAAAAAATTCTGGAGTGCTTCAGTTGTGCTTGCAGTTCAATAAGAATAGCAAATCCTAAAAAATGTTCTGTGTCCTCCAGTACTGATAAATTTCTCTGTTTTGTTTTAACCAGGTGCCCCTAAGAAGGAAGTATATTTCATGGCAATTATAGATATCCTTACACCTTATGACACAAAGAAAAAAGCAGCACATGCTGCCAAAACGGTGAAACATGGGGTAAGAAAGAACTGTTTGTTTGCATTTATCTCATTTTGTTTAGCCAAACATTTTATAACATATTTCAGAACAACTGAAACCACAGCTGGCTGAGCAGTGGTCCAAAATTGTGAAAGGGAGGCAAGGATGCAATAATTTCATATATAAATTGATGGGGCTAAGACTTCCATGGGTTGTTTTTAAATCTTTCAATATATTATATTCATTTGTACTATATTTTTTATGTGTATATCACTCAAAAAATGACAGCAGTTTTTCAGGAATTCTGGTTGCAAAGGAATTTGGAATTTGCAAAAGATAATTAAAACCTGGAACAAAAATTTTGTTAAATAAAAGCCACATGCAGTCAGAGAAACTTAGCTTGTCTACCTCTAAAATAGATATTAGGTTTCAGTCATTCAAGTGTAATTGGGTTACCGTTCTGATTTAAGATACTGTTTCCCTGAAAAGAAGAACTATCCCGAAAAGAAGTCTAGCATTTTTTTATGAGTGCAGCTAATATAAGCCCTCCCCCTCCCCCAAATAAGTCCTACTTAAGAACTTGTGCAGCCAGTTGCCTGCCCATTCTATGTGGTTGCTCACGGTGCCGCAGCCACAAGATGGGACAGGGGATGGAGCTGCCCCACGCATCCCACACTGGCTTACCTCAGGGCCCCTGTAGCCAGGCCATCCATGCCCTGACATCTTCCTCACAGCAGTAGCACTGGCAGCCATGAGCAGCAGAAGCTCATGTGGCCACCAGCCTCTTCTTCTACTTGGCCACAATGAAGAAGGAAGCCGAGTGGTGTGTTGGTGCCATGGTTGTGAGATGAGATAGATGTCAGGGTGTGGGTAGACTGCTTGCAGGGGTCCTGAGGTAAGCCAGTGTGGGTGTGTGGGGCAGCTCCACCCTCACTGCCTCGCAGTGGTTGCACTGGCGCACCATGCAGCTCCCTCTCCTGTGTGAGCAGGCAGAAGCGAATCCCCCATACATGGGAAGAAAAGTCACCCTCCAAAAAAATAAACCCTAGTAGTGGACATAATTATTTTGTGGTCAGGGATACATGGGTACATCATAGCCTTTCATCTTCTAATCATTTTGGTTGTTGTTCTACAGCTTCTAAGCTGTACTACAGCATTCTACAGCTTCTAAGTAAATTCATCAGGAATATTTTAATATGACACACCAAAGATACATTTTGATATGATTTTTCTATTGCTATTATTGATTATTCTATTGTTCTTTCCTCTGTTTCTATCTGTTCCTGAGTCTTTTACTCCCCCCTCCAAAGGAATCCCCCCTTTCAATGAATCTCTTGCCAGTGTACATGGCTTTCTTCCTAAATAACTTCCTCCAGTTCAGCTCTGCCTGTCAGGACCTCATCATCCAAAGTCATATGTTACAGGATGCTAAATGAGGACCACTATAAAATTACTACAGAAGAACCTTTGGACATTCAGAAGCTAGAGCTGTTGGGATAACAATGCCTTTTTCTTCCAGTCCCAATTTATCTGTTCAAATGGGCATGATCCAATGCCTTTCTGCTATTTTTTTCTTTTCACCTGCCTTAGCAATAATTTTAAGAGGACTCTTGGTTTCCTGATAATTTATTTCCAATAAAATGCTAATCCCAGTTTTTTTCCTGGGCTGTCTTCTAGCCCCAGCCCTTCATTCTAATTGAACACTGTAAAATATACTTTTGCGCAGGTGATGAAGTCACTGTTGGAGAGGCAGTCCTATTCTTTCCATAATCATAAAATAGGCTGCATCATCTTTCAGGCAAGTGCCTTTGTTGTTCCTCTGCCTGCACAAAAGGCATGAGAAAGAGGCTGTAACCATAATTAGAAAGATTGTAACCACACTTTTCTGGTGGCTATATAAGTGTTTGTTCAGATGTTCTGCCTTTCTGCTGCAGGTGGTTATTTGGTTCTCTAAACTGAGCGGAAACACAGGAAGAGAGCTTTGCTCCTTGGGGCATTCAAACAGCACTGGGCTTGGAGAACATTATTTACTGTCAAAAAGGCTACGATAGTCAGAAGATGTTTGAAATCATCAGCTGAGCAATTTTTCTTCATAAATATCTATGAGTAATATGTAGATTGTAAATCCTTTTCTCCTTCAGATTCTGAAGAGGATGAATCGGGAAAAGAGCCATTTGGTATCTCTCAGAGTTTTAAAACTTGGAATAACCTCTTTAAAGAAATTATTTTTATGCTTGAATGAAATTATATTTGTTTTAAGATTTTTATTTTGTTTTCTAGGCTGGAGCAGAAATTTCCACTGTCAATCCCGAACAGTATTCAAAACGCTTCAATGAATTTATGTCCAATATCCTGACATAGTTGTCTTCCTGTTGTTGGCAGAAAAGGAGGGAGAAGAATAGTAGAGGGTGGGGGGAGTAGTGTTTTCAGTTCTACAGGAATGCAGCCCAGTCTGCTGGATATGGTATTCTGTGAGTGTGTGATGACAGTCTGACCTCGCAGAAAACTAACCTCTAGATGTGGGCCTCAAACCTGGTGGAAAATGAGACTATTACTCTCTTCTATTTTGGTTGCTACAATAAATATCCAAACATAAACCTGAGGAATAAAGTAGTGTTAAGATTTGCACTTTTCTTTGAAAAGCATCAGTTTCCAAGTGGTCAGATGTTAATGTGAACACATAACAGAAGATATAAATGATGGTTTCCTTCGATTGAACTATGGCTGTTCTCTCAGAGCAAATTCTCTTTGTTGCTTTCTCTAAGGATTGGACAAGTGATTCCCTGTCATTTCAAGGACAAGAACTGCTATAACAATTAAGGAAAGCCATTTTAAGTTAGTTGAACAAAGACTTTTTACTTCCAGTCTTTTGATATCCCACTTTCATTTTGCATTGTTATTTCAAAAAAAGTGAGAATATGAGGGAATTAGATGACTGCTTAAATTTTTATGCAATCAAGGGAGGAAAAAAAAAACAGTTCCAGAAAAATCCACATTTCTAATGAAATACAATTTCTTGGTGGAGAGCATGAAGAGGTGAGATAACTTAATGGAAATAATACTTTGATAAGCTGCAGATACATTTGTACTGAGTTGGATTACAACTTGGGTTAAGTTATCTTTAATAATGATCTACCAGAGCTAAATTATTCATGGTTCCAACTTTTATACCTTGATCTGGTTGTAAATGGTGTAAAATGATATTTTCCTGTTTAAAAAAAGGTACCACTTCTTTGTAACATCCTATGCTGTGAACCATTGTGTTAGAAATATTAGCTTTTGATCATTCCATTTGGGAAGAATCTAGTTTCAGAATATAGGGAAAATGTAATAAATTGTTGAAGGTGACTGCTTTTAACCACTAGGACAGATTGTCCTGCTAATCCAGATTTTTTGGAATAAGTTGCACTAGTTCAGTTTTTTTAAAAGAATCCAAACTCTTCTTGCATCATTTGAATTACAACTTTTTCTTGTAATCTACAGACTGATGTTGGATTTCACAACTATACTTGTCAAAATTGAAGATTTTGACTTCATTTATTCCATTTTTTCAATATTCTTGTGAGGATGGATTGTTTATAGATTTTTTTAAAAAAGAGGGATATGGCAAATTATGAACCATCAACTTGCAATCAAGACCCTTTGCTTACTCTTTCTGAATGTGTTTCTTACACATGCTTTTTTTTTGTATGTGATTGTTGGGGTGTTAATGTCCTGTGCCTTCTGCTTTGTGGATTTTGTCTTTTTTGGAAGTAAGGTAAATATTTTTTTTCTTTCTTTGTTGCCCTCAAATATGTGTATTCTTTTGGACGAGATTTTTCACATTTATAAATAACAACAAAATACATAATGCATTCCATGATTCCAAAGTCATATTTACAAGGCTTAAAAATCACGGAATATGTTGTACATACCATAAGATTTTTTAAGGCATAAATTACAAATTAGAGATTCGAACAATTTTTTCACCTACATTTCAAAGCAGATTTCTTTTATTAGAAGCGACAATGTTTTATCTTTCCCATTTGGTTTTATCATAAAATTAATGTGAATTTAGGAACTTATTTCAAAAGGCAGGCATAGATATGGATATGTTGATAGGTTGTAAATTTTTTAGAAACTCAAATGGTGCACTTAAAAGTTCAATGTAAAATAGAAAATTTGATCTACCCCTGCCTTAACTGGGAATTTCATTTTTAGCTCCTTTTGTTTAAATTTTGATTAAAATTGGTAAACATTAACTTAAAATGCTCTGTTTTTTACAATTTTTACAAATATTTTCCAGCTTTAATCTATTTAGGAGTTAGTCAGTGTACAGTTTTAAAAAACTATGAAAAGATGTGTTATCTGGTTGATTCATTTGTAGAAGACGCTTGAAACAACCAATAATGGGCACTCAGGCAGAAAGAACTTTGCCTCCTCTTACTTTCTCTTCTCAGTCTTCTCTGCCTTTGCCTCTCTTGTCTGTATCTGTACTCTCTCCAGTCCCTCAATCCATTTCCAGAAATTTTTCTTTTTAACATCCTTAATATCCTGTTCTTTTGTCTTCAACTGCCTTCATATCCTGACAAAAGCCACCCAACCATCTATTGATTCTATTCCATGTTCATTGTTTAAAGTCCTCTTTGATGTACATACATTGTGCTTAGATGTTGAATTTGAGTTTTACTTAGATATCTCTCAAGAGGATTCGAAATATATCTCTAAACTCACCTTTAGTTCCCTCTTTGGTTTTTGTAGTCTGTCATACATGCCATTGAGTTGTTAGTCCTTACTACTAAACATTTTGCCCAGTGTTGGGATTCAATTTTTTTTACCACCGGTTCTGTGAGTGTGACTTGGTGGGCGTGGCTTGGTGGACATGGCAGGGGAAGGTTACTGCAAAATCCCATTCCCTCCCCACCCCACTAACCTGATTTCCAGCTCTATTTTCCTGTGCAGGGCAACAAGACGCAACCAATTGGTTGGGACTTAGGAGGCAGAGAATAAATGGGGGCTGGGCCAGTCAGAGGTGATATTTGCCGGTTCTGCAAACTACTCAAAATTTCCGCTACTGGTTCTCCAGAACTGTTCAGAACCTGCTAAATACCTCTGATTTTGCCTTTGTTGATAACATATCCTCTTTGCCATCTGCCATTTCCATATTTGTTCCTTTTGTTTTTCTGCCCTCTATCAGGAACTTTTAAGATTTTCATCTGAATCCATCTTAAAGTCCTATATCATCGGAACTATAGCTGGCTTTTTTCTCTAGTCCCATTTTATCCTTTCTCTATTCTATTGACTTACTATTCAGCCTTTGAGCTCTGCTCTTGGGTGGTGCTCAGACCTATATGACACATGTATCTATTAACCAGTTGTGGAATTCCCCACCCCCAATTATTTGCTTAATAGAAAAATTGTTTCATAATTTGAAATATTCAAAAGGTACAGAAAAAGCTTGGTGGGGAGGTCAAGAGTGATGTCATCAGCTTTTTTACTTCAAGTTTCCCCAAACCAAATATCCTTGAGGTGCTTTCGTTTACACCACTAAACATGGGATTTGTAGACATTATACATCTGGAAGATATCTTTTGGGGAAACTGTTGTTACTTACATCCATGTATGGACACTTGAAATTTGCTCACTGGGAATTTCTACAACTTTTAACATTCCTGTTTCTTTTACACTCAAATTTTTAATCAGAAAATGACATCACATGGAAACCTTTTGTTTCCACAACAGTATTGGAATTTCCCCCTTCTTATGAACATTAAATTGATCTGGCAATGCATTGAGAATGATGTACAGAATACATTCTGATCAAAGCATTGCCTGTAATGCTACAAGAGAAGTGGGGAAAAAGGAAGACACTCAATTTTTTCAGAGTATTGTTAGTTTTGACAGAGAAGAGCTGTGATTAAATCTAGATCTAATCACGTGTTCCCATTCTTCCCTGCCTGATATCCTTAAATACATCACTCTAAAAAAATAGTTTGTGGATGTTTTCTCCTGTAACTCTAAGGATAGCACTGGCAATGCAATTTTATTTCCAATTCAGTATGTCCTTGAGGCTATTTAAAATTCATTCATTTGCTTTTTTGCCCCAAGTTTCATTCCTATAAAGGGCATGCATATTGGCACAATTTATCCATCAGTTTAGTCTGAAAATTGTTCCCATCCTTTGTTTTGTTGCAGAAGAGCCCATGTTGCATCAGAAGCAGATAAATACTAAACTATTTGGAGATTTAGCAGTAATGTATGACCATTGGTGCATAGAGCTATCTTCTAGGTCAAGTGCTTTGTTTGGAAATCAAAGAGATTTCGATTTATGCAAGGGAATGCGTATATATTTGGAGCAGATTTATGACTTAAGAAAGTTAGTGACCTATTTGGAGGATTTGGGGGCATCATGTGTGTTAGTCTTGTTCCTAGGTAGACTTACACATATTCATTCTCAGTTGGATCATATCTAGCCAAAGAACGTGTTGTTGATGGTAGTCTTCGCTTTCTTCATCTGTTTTGTGGAATGTACTTCCTCAACCCTCCAGATATATTTTAGCATACTTCCCAGCATTGTTAATTAACATGCCTATTCTAGAGTGAGATGGAGCTCATATTCTAAAAGAAGTTTTTGTTCATCATCTAAAAATGTCTTCGGAGGGAATATATACTAATAGTTTGAGTTTTGGCTATCATGTTTGAGGAAAAAAATCTCAAATCCGTTCAATGTATAGTAACTTCCACTGCAATTATTGATGTACCCCAGTCTATATTGTTAGGTAATTACATCCAGTTAAGGTGGAATTTCCTGCACTAGAAAAAATGTTGAACATGGAATTTTTAAGGGCTAAACTGCAGTAGATGGTGACAATCATCTTCAATCATGTCTGTTTTGTTCATATGTGGAGGAAGGGCTTAGGGAGGATATCATTGGAAAGCATTCGCGTGAAAATGGAATCTTATAAACACACATAAAAATTGATGATCAGCTATAAGCCACATGGTCAAATAAAGTTTGCACTTCTTCATTATCTAAGTCTTTGAGAGTCTGATATGAGTGTATGCAATGCCATCCTAGGCAATCTTTCAAAACTGTATTGTGAAATCATATATTATTTTAAAAGATAAAGGAAACAAGACATTTGTGTTCCAACCATTGTCAATATCTTCCTAATTGTATGCTTGAATACCATGTGAATATATTCAACATATTAATATATATAATCATATGGCATTTAATTTAAATGTATTATAAAAGCTGGTACATAATGGCAAGCAGGCAATTACAAATTTGAATCTCCAACTAATAAAAAATAATTTAGGTTTTTCATACTTTTTAAAATAAAAATTTTAAATCAATGTGCTTATAAAGTATGAGACACTGTTTTGAAATGCATGTATGTTAACAAGGTGTAAAGTCTCTCAGGTGGGTTGAACAAAATAAAAATGATTTTTTTTGTGTAAAACTGCTCTCTGGATTTTTTCTCCCCAAAGTAAAGTATTATAAGAATGTTGAATTTTTTTAACTTAAAAGACTTGACTCAGTGATGCCAGTTGTGATTCTTGGGTGCAATATCACATGATCATTTCAACCTTCTACTAGTTTTTCCATCTACCTGCATGCCAGACGCTATCAGCAAAAGTTACAAACGGCAATCTTGTGTGTAGGGATGCAGTGATTATCATAACTGCAAGCTGCTTGTCAAACACCGAAATCAAAGCTATGGGACTATGGGGACTCATAATCACTGAATAAATTGTCAATAACTGAGGATTAGTTGCACATTCCCAGATAAGCCAAGAATATACCCACAAAATTGTGTTCAGTTTATTCGCAAATGGGATTCCATGCTTATATAAGATCTATTGATCCAGTTGTTTTCACTTACCCTATGAATAAAACTTCCCTCTAAATGCTGGCCTTTTGCTTGTCCCACCACTTGAAAGCTACAGCTATTTCTTAAAGTTCTTTTCAAAAGAACTTTAACACAAATTGAAATCATAGCCTAGTCTAGAAAAAAGTCCCACTAAAATGAGTAAGAGGATTAGGGATACTACTTATCTCTGCTTATTTTATAATGCAGCATTTGAGGTTTTCAAAGCTAAATATGAGTTGTCTTATGGTAGGCTCAAGAGATATATATACCTTTGAAGTTTTAAAAATGTATTGAAATGTGAAAGTAAATAAATACGCTCCAAGCATATAAAAATATTCAGTTATGACATTTTAAAATTAATTTCTTTTGTTGAGCGGAACTCAACAAACCCTACCTCATCTTTTTGGGGTGTACGTTAATTCTTCAGCCTATAGATGTACAGTATTTGGGCCAAAATTAGGATGCACCATTACCCATGAGCAGCTCCTTTATGACTACCTTGCCAATACTACCTGAACTCAAAGGTATGTTTTCCTCAGCAGTCTCCAGCTGACATGGAAAAGATGATAAAGTCAGATCTGAAGCACTTTTGCTCACTTTAGATCTGATCTCATGCTGAATATCTACTGCAATCCTACTCAAGTCCATACAATAGGACAAACTGAATTCAGCATGACTTTTCTCACATCAACAGTAGTAGTTAACATTAACAAAATGAGATCTGCCAATTTAGATGGATGGCATCTTTTTTACATTTACAATTTAGAGATCAATTAGGTATGACAACCATATTATAACATCATTTGAAAATTATATTCAGAGCAACCCTTCATTTTGATTTTAAATCAGAATATATACAGCATCTACATAAAAATGAAAAAGTTATGCTTTTAGAAAGTTTATTCCATGAACAGCACATCATTTCCTATTTTGAGAGTTTTCTTAGTAGGAATTTAACTTAATCCATGCGAGCTTTCAGTGTCCGGGTAGTTATTTTGTCTTTCTCACTGGTGAAAAGGGAAAAAGGAAAAGGGAGAGAATCAACATGAAAATTGTACTACAGTTAATCCTCTACTTAAAATTAGTAATTTAATCACCATTTAGATTTATAATAGCCTCAGAAAAAGTTCTTTGTACATGCAATTCATTTCTAGCCATTGTGAAATGTCAAGTCACACTCCTTTACGATCACATGACTGCATTTCTGGTATTTTAGCTACTGGTTTACGATTGGCTGCAGCTTCCTGCCATCATATAACTATGATTTTTAGTGTTTTTTGCTGATTTCGCCAAAAACTACAACTGCTTAATAACTGCTATAAAAACAGTAGTAAAATAAGCCTATCACGAGATGCCTCAATTTATGACCATGACATAACCAAAAGTTCAGTCCCAATTGCAATCAAGTCAAGAACTATCTTATCTCTACTGATTAACAGTTAAATCACACTTTTATCCACCAACAGGTAAAAAAGGTATCTACAACCATAACTGGTTTCCCAGCAGTTGCCCATAACAATAGCACTATACCCATCCAGAGGGAAGAACAAATGAATTGTGCAAATGATTTTTACTGGCTTAATCTTGCTTGCTGCTAATTATAGCTATTGTCCTTCCAGGCAAGCCAGGGAAATAAACCAGAGAAATACTGCCTCACATTTTTTTTTTAGAATTGATCTTTACCCACTCAGTTTCTACTTACATCACATGCACGGTCACTCCCATACCAGATACAGCATCTCTGTCCACAGCATTGAGCATGGATTGTCCTATGGTTTCAAAGAGGTGATCAGGTTCCTACATCCAAAAAAAAAGTTAACTTTAATTATAAAGTTATTTTTAAGATCTGTTCAAACTTAAGTGAATGAAAGAGTATAAAAAGAATGTGGATTGAAAGACCCTAAAGACCAACAATTTGATGAGGATGGAGAGGAGAGGAATTAGATATCAGATCTCTATTAAGATAGAGAATTTATGAATACAGCTATGAAGCTTTTCAAACAAATTCTCTCTGAGCCACATCAATATATTCATGCATTCAGCATGTAAGGATAAAGCAAAATTCTAAGCAAAGCAGCACACGAACAAGCTATTTCAAACTGAAATAGAATTTTGTGCTGAAGAGAGGTTTATAAAGTGAAAAATACTGGGAAGAACTTGTACGTATGCCCTAAAGCCCTATTCACACCTACATTTTGTAGTCCAGAGCCTGGCTCTTATTAAAAGTGTTCTATAACTAACTCTGCTATATTTCTTATAACCAGTTGTGTATTTTTTTCTTACCATGTCTGGCTCCCAAAGTGATTCACACATGCCATACATTTGCTCTGTACAGGTCCCACTGACCACAAAATCATCTGTTATCATTGGACAACCAATCAAGTCTAAGGAGCAGATAAAGGGTTCATAAGTGACTGGGTTTAATCCAGCAATTACAGGTTCTGTATAATAAGGTCCAAACCTGAAAGAAGCAAGAAAAGATAGGTAGCAATCAAATTCATTTTTCCCAAGTAATAAAATACATATCAGTATAATTAACTACCATTTTAAAACTATACATTTTCCTTGGTGTGACTAGGAAAGATTTAAGGAAGGATAATTTATCTATCTCCAACACTAAGAAGCTGGGAAAAAAATCCTCATCAGTTCTGAAGATTACCTACTTTCATCTCGAGCAGAGAAATATTGCTATTTAATTGCAACTCCAATCTCTCACAATCTTAACCGTGCAACTGATAGGAACTAGAGTTCAACTAAATCTCAAGGAGCAAAAACTGCCTGCTAATTTAGCAAATAATCCTGATGCAATTCAGGAAGTAAATCCTGGGATGGAAAACATTAAAAGTCACATAAAATAATTAATTTGTATGCTCCTCACAGCCATGATTAAAATGTGCTAGGAATGATTTTGTTAGTGCTAGGTAAGAAATACACCAATTTTAATATTTATACCTTAATCTATGTATCATAGGAGTTCTTAAATTTTGCAGTAATGCAACACCTACTAGTGAGGAGCAACCTCACAACCTAGAATAAGTTCTGACACTTTGTCTATATGAGCCTCGTCAGTTTTAAAAATTAGTGCCTATCCAAGTAAGTTGCTCTTGACTCCTTCCTAAGGCTCTCAGATTCTCAGTTCAAAATTAACTGCCTTATCAAACCTATTATTGAATTTTTTTAATAACATGAATTATATCCAGGTATCATGAATGCTTGACTCTTTACCGTCTTTCATATAGGAGATTAGACACCATGCTCATTAGGGTCTGTGGTTTAATTTGCCTCCCTTCTTTCAGTTCATAAAGATTTAGTCGAAATTTGAGCCTTTGAGCACTGTAAGAAGAAAAACAAACCAGTTTCAAATCCATGTTACGGCAAAATGACCATTCTCTTCCATTTACCATCCAAGTGGCACAGAAGCATAATTTAAAGCCTACTAGTTGTGCCTGCAAGTAATTATAAAATAGAAATCTGATGAAGACAAATTGCTTTAAATTTCCCACTAATGTGATTAACATATAAACACAGCCTCGCATTCCTTACTCGAATCAAGGCAAAAAGTCATAAATCAATAGTAAACCAGTTTATGATTCTGGAGTATCAGGGGAATTTGACTTAGTACCCTTCTGTTTTGTTAAGCAATTAATATGGTATACCTCACTTTTAAATTCATGTAAGCAATCTAGAAATGATTGCTTGGAGGCTTTTAAAATAACAATGATTTAAATTGTTCTAAAAGCAAGCAACCATTCTTCAATTCTGAGAAAAGGTTATTGAAATTTAGAAAATTAAACCCACATTTCTGAATAGTTTTACATTCTACATAAGAGCCTCTGTGGCGCAGTGGTTAGAGTGCAGTACTGCAAGCTACTTCTGTAGTCAGCTGCCTAGAATTTGCCAGTTTAAATCCCATGAGGCTCAAGGTTGACTCATCCTTCCAAGGTGGGTAAAATGAGGACCCAAATTGTTGGGGGCAATATGCTGACTCTGTAAACTGTATAGAGAGGGCACTATAAAGCGGTGTACAAGTCTAAGTGCTATTGCTATTTTATCTCATATCGCATACATAAATGATCAGAGTGAGCACTTCATTTAAAATGTCCCTGAGTATACACTGAGACTGCAAATTTTGAATATCAGAGGAGTCAGCTGGTAGCTTATTTCACATAAATATTTATCCCTAGCTACTGCCAGATGTTCTTTATTTTAGCTACTTACAGGTAGAACTAACTGTATAACAACAGTTGAGACCGGAATTTTGGTTGCGAAACATATAATCATTAAACAAGTCATAACATGACTGGGGCTGATCATTTTTACTATGGTTAAGCAAATCAAATTTCCCTGATTGATTTTCTCATTGGAAGCTGGTGGGGAGGTTGTACAACATGATCACATGGCTACAATATGCTGCAACTGTTGAATATGTGACTTGGTTGCCAAGCCCCTGAATTGCAGTCATATCACTGCAAAGTGTTTAAAACTTTGATGACAAATGGTAAGTCATTTTTTCCAAGGCTGTTGCAACTGTGAACTATTGTTTAAAAAGTAGTCATGTTGATAACTATTTATATTTTTGGTGAAAAAAGTAATTATATTGTTGATACTTTAAAACATTGTATTGAAAGTTAAACTTGTTTCTGCAAATTCCTGATATTTAGAAGCTGTCTTCCAAGAGCCATTTTAGATACTCTTGTTTGATCCCAGTGACTCAAGAACCATAATCTAATTTACCTCCCTGCCTACCACTGTAGATGTGAACAAATCTTCATTTCCCAATGTTGGCATAAGAATAAAAATAAATAAGAATAAACTATAAACTAAGAAATTAGCTATAAGTTAGTTACAGCTCTCTATGAATATTCTAGTTTTCTAGTTGCTTATAGCTACTTAATGCAAAATACTTACACTGTCTGCACATCTGTGGCAAGACCAGCTAAACCAATGAATAATCTGTCTCCCATTGGAAAAATTTTCTGAAAGTCTGTGGCCACCATCTGTGCTTGAATACCAAACCTGCGATCAGCTGCAATAGCCACACAATTTTTCCCCTTCATGGCCATAACAGCCCCTCCATTATAGGACATAATAGACTAGAAAAGAAAAAAAGTTTAATTGAAATATGTCGAAGGCACTTTTTTTACTAGAGGCTATTAAAATGTGCACATTAACGTTTATCCTTATGAATATGAAAAACATTAGAATAAGCACATTTAAGCCACAGTGCAAATTAAATTCCAAATTTTAACTGCCATTACACAGAATGGGCTAAAAGAAATGTTCTATTTTGGTTCACAGAGAGACTTTTTCTCCACTTCATTGTAATCACAAACAAGCTCTGGTAAACACTTTTTTTTCCCATGATGTTGCCTTCATCCAATTCCTAATCCATGCTCCTGGCAGCATTAAGTTGCCCTTAGTTTTCCCAATTTAAAAATGTTTTTACCCCTTAGTAGTCAATTATGAATATAATTCTACAAATCCCAATAAAACTGATGGTACTATAAAATCACCTTATGAAAGTGGGATCAGCCTGATGTTTATTGGCCAGTATAGGGTTGTGCATTCTCACTTCTACTCCTTGGACATCATCCTCCAGAAACAGGGAGGGAGAGGGAGACTTCTCTCTGCTACTTCAACCCCCATCCTATCAATAAACTGTTAATTAGTCTATCAGCAATTCGGGACAATCTGGCTCTCTAAACCAGTGATAATTTTGGAAATCTGGTGAATAAAATGTTTCTCTCCTTACATTTGCCATTTTTCCTAGCCCATGCAGCCAATACCCACTCTGGGAAAAATAGCAGATGAAGCCAGGGCAAGTTAATTAATAAATAAATAAATTAATAAATAAATGTATTATAAATTTATAATTTATAAATAAAATAAATTTTTATTTTTTATAAAAAAATATAAATATATTTATTTATTATAAAATAAATAAAATAAATTTATAAATAAATAAGTTAACAAATGGTTAATATTGTAGGTGTAGCCTTTTGTCAAAATCATGTAAATTATCTGAGAGAGTCTAACTGGATTAAGAGGCTGCATAACTTTGAAAAATAAGACAAAATTCCAGTAGTACAGGGATGGGCAAATCCAATTGGTGGACATGTCAAAGTGAGGACATGTCAAGATCCCCTTGCAGAGCAAATGAGATCATTGTTTTGCCACAGAACAGAAGCAATTTTGATTGGCAACGGAGACAACAGAATCTATGCCAACTCAGAGGTGGCAAGAAAGCATTCTGTAAGGTTGAGCTATAATGAAACAGTCCCTGGTTTAAATCTCCGGATATAAATTAACTACAGTGAACCACTATTATCCAAAACACTATTATCAAGTCCACAATGTTTTTGATAACGATTTTTATTTTCCAAGCAGAATTCTCCAAAACTGTTACTATTAATCCCGAGGGACTATCCATTACACCGTTATTATTTGTAAATCTATTAAAATAGCATTTATTATTTTCATATAATAGATGTTGAGTGGTGATGGTCGAGGAACAATCTGAAACAACATAAAGGAGTCAATGTGCTGATGAGTTTGAGGAACCCCTGCTTTAAAGCATGATGAAAACGTCTGTTTAAACAGATTTTTTAAAAAAAGGCAAGTCCCAGGGGCGCAATGATCACCGCAAGGCCATGCAGGCAAAGCGCTTTCACGATCGCCTTCACAGAAATTCAGGAAAGGAAGAAAAAGCCTCCCACCCCACCCTCACTCCGCAATCAGCTTCTATGACAGGCGCCGCTGACAAGTCCATCCCAAGAGTTGGGGGGCACAAACCCGATGACCTCGGTATTTTCTTCTCCTCCTCCTAAGCACATTGTCTTTGACCCTGGGGATGGGGGGGGAATCGCACACTGTCGTCAAGGAGAGTGGCCAATGATGCCTCCCCGGTTTTTGAGCTCTTTTTCCTTCTCCTTTTACCTCCGTCTCCCCCACCCTTTCTTTGCAACATTAAGACTCACCATGATGAAAACCTCGGGGAAGGAAGGAAAAAAAAAAACCTTTCTCACGCACCACCGCCGTAAGACCAACTTCCTTCCGCGGCTGTTCCTAAGACCCGCCCCTACCAGGATGTAGTACTTTAACATAAACTCCTGCGATTGGACAGCCTGCCCCTGCCAATCTAGGACCGGAGATGGACTTTCGGTACAGGAAATGAAGAGTCATAGCTGTTTGTTATAGAGATAAAATAGAAGAGTAGTTCGTTGCAGTCTATGAACACTGGATTTGTAGCTCGAATTTTAAAGGGCATTTTTAGATAATCTCTACTTTTCCAATTCGGAAATTAAAGTTCCTCTTAAAGGAAAAATCGAGCTCCGGTACACGTAACTTTTCTTGAAAAAAATAAACTAGAAAATATGCTGCAGAAAAATAAAAGATAAAAAGACAATTATGTATTAGCTCATTTTATTATTGAAATTATTTCTGATTCTTTGGAAATAAGGAAATTATTATTCTTTATATTTAATAATCAATTCTTTCTTCGTTCTACAAAGACCTTTTATTAAAAAAAAAAACCAGTGAGAAGAAACATNTTTAATAATCAATTCTTTCTTCGTTCTACAAAGACCTTTTATTAAAAAAAAAAACCAGTGAGAAGAAACATCAGTAACACAAATCAAGCGAAGGAAAATTAGGAAGCTTGTGTGCATCTATATTTTCTCTGCTCCTTCGACTCCGAAGGAACGTTTTTCAGATCTTGGGTTCCACATAGCGTGGGAAGTTAAAACCCAGCCCTCTCCTAGAAAATTGAAATATCCTGGGAAATACTAAAAAGGCAGAATATTCCCCCTAAAAAGAGTAGAAGCTCAAGAGCAGAAACTCACCTCAGAAGCAGAAGCTCACCCCCACCTTTGTTAATGGGTGGGCTATTAAAGCCTGGGCCAGAATACTTAACAAAGATCTCCAAGTAAAGCTATAACAATTGCCCAAGAGCCCTTTCAGTGCATCATCATCCAGCAAGGCTCAACAAAGCCTGGAACTCAGGAAAGCCAACAAAGTTAGCTAAGATCCCTGCCCCTGGGAGTCTGACAGCCTATGGGATACATTTCAGGAAACATTAAGGTAGGGCCCAACAGAGGATATATAAGGGTCCATCAGCATCGGTCTGTTGTTCTCTTTTCCTTTACCTTGCAGCATGTTATCCTTCTTTGGAGCTTCAAGCCATGTGGTCCTGTCTACCATTAAACCATCTTTCCAAATATCCTCCATGTTTCCAGTGTCTTTCAGTACCCACTTGTACTGAACCCAGAAGGATATTTCTACCAACAATAGAAAGAACTGAAGAAGCTTCTTTAAGAAGCTAAAACGTTTTTAGGGAAAAAAAACCAATGAAGTCCAGTTGCCTTGTAGAGAAGCATCTTTGGGACATCTATGAACTACATGATTGAAATTCTCCTTAGACTAAACATCCTTTTATTGGGAATAGAAAAAATGATAGAGGAAAGTACTTGCTGAATAAAAAATTGTTAGAAGATAATTACAACAGAATGGGAGAATTGCACCAAGATGTACTTCTACCTTTAATACTTTTTAAAAGTATTTCATGTAGACTAATGTATCTCAACTTCAGCAACTTTTCTATATTAAGGTAGATTTGAATGGCAAACATTCAAAAATACAGATGACAACTAAGAGACAGGGTTTTTTGTATCTCTGTGTTGCAGTCTGGATACAAAGGCCTGCCCTATAGTTTTTTGCAGCATTACAGTCCAGATTGGCAGCCTTATTTGGTAGCCTTATTAAAGCCAGCACTAAAAAGGAACATATCATCTTTGCTAAGTTTCTATTGGCCTGAAAATTTTATTTTTATTTGATTTGTAAATATTTATGTCACACTGCCTGATTGGCTGATGAAGAGAGGGAACAAAGGGGAGGGGAGAATAAAGATCAGACGGAATAATAATTTATAGTTATGTTAATATGGCAGATCAAGCTGTGATTCAAAAGCTGTGATTCAAAAATTATGCTCAAAAGCTAATATTTCAAATTTTGAAACAGCTGACCTATTTACAAGATAATTGTTCATTTTCCACACAAACGATACAGCATTCAAATATTGCAGAACAATTTTAGTGTTTCAGATTTTAGTTGGCTACTAAAATTTAGATGAATATATTGAACTCTTTCATAAATAATGGATTTCACATTGCAACAATCATTCTTTTATGTCTCTTAAAAACTCCATTTTGAAGAGAAGGTAGCAGTTGTTCTGACCAACAGGGACTTTGCATGGATATGTCTTTGATATCACATATGCTGAAACTTATGAAAATCATAGTTCCGCACACTTGGAAAACCTCAAATCTGGATTATTTTCCTATATTGGATGTTTAAAACAGACTTCGTAAACCTTTTGAGAAACTTTATAAGATGGAAGAAAGAAAAACAATGAAAAGAAATCAAATTCTAGCACCCTATTTTAAGGAACCAAAAATCAAGATTGCTAGAAGTAAAAGAAAGGAAGGTATAGTTGATTTATTTGATCACAATTAAATTGTTATCCCTGATAGCCAGGGGTGGGATTCTCCCAGTGAAACAATTGGTTCGCTAATTGCGCACTTCATGCTCGCATGCACATGCTTTGCATGCACGTGTACAGCTTTTGCAATTACTTATCTTCGATGTTACTTCAGGGAAGTAACAGCTGAGGCATTGCAATCCATTCTGCACACAAATCAGCTGAGTAGATACAGGTAAGTACAAGGGAGCTGATCATGGCAGCTAGGGGTTTGCCTGAACCAGTCCAAATTGGGAGAATCCTATCCCTACTAATGGGTTTTTGCCGACACCAGGACCAAATGATGATATTTTATCAATGTGTTTATTGATAAGGGATTGGATGTGGGAAGAGGGGATATTTGCTGTGCTTTTGGAGAAAGAAAGAAATTACTATAATTGTTTATACTTGTGATGAAGGTAGGAAGTCACTTCTTTATATATTTTTCTTTTTCTTTACACTCTTATTTTGTCTTTATTTTCCATTATTTCTATTTTTTTTTCTGAGCCTTTTTTCTTTTCAGTGTTTAAGTATGTATTAGTAATTTTTAATAAAATTACTGTAAGAATTTGTACTAAAATGCACTTCTAATGGAACAAGCAGAAGCTGGTAGGTTGGGCTACGGACAACAAAGAATTCTGAGGACCCTTTATCTTTCATTTTGAATTATCATTATCATTATCTTTTAATTTCATTTTGAAATTAAGACAAACTGAAAAACCAAAAGTAGCCCGCGTCCCTGGGTGGGCTCGAACCACCAACCTTTCGGTTAACAGCCGAACGCGCTAACCGATTGCGCCACAGAGACACCTCTCAACGTCTTTTTGTTGGGGATAGCCATTTCTAACCTGACAAATGCTTTCTATATCTCGTCACCAGAGGCAGGGTAAATCGTGAGGAAGACCGGGGGAAGGTACGAAGAAGAGTGGAATAAAAATAAACAAAAGATTTCGTTTGATTTCGACTCCTTTTCCAAATGAGATGATTCCAGGTCAGTTGCATGGTTCAGAGCCCCCTGCGGAACTTCAGGGATTTGCAACTGCCCTGCAAATGGCGCTGCCTCAATCGTCTCTCCCTTTACTGAAATATATGTTGTTTGTTTAACTCTCTCCCGGAAAAGACGGGGACTCTCCAGGCTCGGTTTCTTGAGTTTTCCGATTGGAAAAGATTTATCCAAGCTATAGAGAGAGAATTCGAAAGCTTTGCCCGCTCTTTGGGCAACTGTCAATCTTCCCATAGAAAGACCTCGCGAACAGTGGCGGTGGATCATTTCTTGAAATAAGCCGGCATTTTAAATTTGCTTGGAGTCAGAAGAGGATACTCGTTTCATAAGGATTGCGGGGCCTGAATGGGTGACAATATGAGAGAACGTGAGAGAAAATCTGCCGGTCGGAAAAGTTGTCTTTGTGAGTTTCGTTTCTCGCCTTGCTTCCTGTCCTCAGTAACGAGCGCCGGACTGGCTTGGCTGCCCCTCGCCAACCAGGGAGAGCGGCTGCCGTAACACCACCTACTCGAAGAGCCCAAAACTGACAGGCCGCTTCCTGACAGCGACTGAGGCGCCCCGCGCAACACCTCAAACCAAACGTGGCCGGATTTGTCTGGGGGCGCCGCGTAACTGTGTGCCTCTGGGGCGTTTCTTTGTCGCTTCTCCTGGCTTTCCCCTCCGTGATTGCTGGACGGGCTGGATCCCGATGGAGCACGCTCAGCGCAGGGATTCCCCCCGAGGGATTCAGAGTTGTGGGTCTCTCCCGCTGGTCTAGCGTTGTTTCGGCGCTGTTTGACTCTTTGGGTTCGGATGCGAGTCGTTGGGGCTTTTTAGAGCAGACGGGCGATATCTTTGAGACAGGCACCCCGAGAGTGGTATCAAGATATTCAGAATTAGGCTTACTCTGACTCGGAAGAAACCAGGCGGCAAAGGGGAGGAAGGGTTCTGGCCAAGGAAAATAAAATTGGCATTGGCTTCCATGAGCCGGAAATGAGAGAGGGACGCGGGAAAGCAACGCTGCTGTTTGCCGAGGTACCTTAATGAGTACCAGCAACAGCCAATTTGTTGGGGTTCTAAGTGGAAAAAAAATCTTAGCGACTTAGCGACTCTCTATTGGGAACAGGCGAAACCTAACCAAATGGGCTGGATTCATCACTCTGCCAAAACACAAGCCTCACCCAGATTCAGAGAAGCCAATTGTGTATTGTGCCGTCGCAGCCGCTAGGTGTTTCTCCCAGCCGTCGGGCGAACACAGCCAAGGCTGACGCTCTTTCGGGTGAGGGATAGAAAAAAGGAGCGCCTGTCCCGCTCAAAGAAAAGAGGAGAAATAAGTAGGGCTGTGGCAACTTATATTCCTGCATAACTGAATTCCGAAAAGGAACCAGGTTGCCCCGTTAACAATTCTCCTGAACCCTTTCGGGTTTCTCCCTCGACTCTAACCTTTCCTACCGAGGCGTCCGATGAAAAGTGTGGGTCAATCATTTTAGTGTCTCCAAAGAGCACCCATTTTTCTCACAACCTGGAGGACTGGATGCGGGCAGTAACGGGACTTTTGCCCTGCAGTCGCCTTTCGGCAAATCTTTGGAAACCTTCTCCGCGATCTCCAAAAGAGTTTGCCCTGCAGAATAACACAGGGCGGCGCCCAACACCCCCCACACGATCCCCTCTCCTCTTTCGTCAAGCAGATCCCCAGGCCAGCAGTTTTCAAAATTCATGTACAGACCTGTCGGGTGGAGCGGGATTTTTATTTACTGGCAAGACCAAGAGAGAGAAAGAATTTAGTTTTTCTCGATTTCCTCTAGACTGTTTTATCTCGGTTTCGGAATCAGATTGCCAAGTAAATTACACGAAGACTTATTTCTGCAGTTAGGCGGGAGGAAAACATTTTAAAGGGAAGACTGGATGTCCCTATGCTCTTCTCGTTTTCTGAGGGGCGATGAGTCGATACTCTGTTGTAACTCAGAGATGTTCAGAGAAAATCTTTCTGTAGGACTCTGCTGAAAATATACAACCACACTGATTCATCGGAGAATAAAGTTGAAGAGGTTATTGTCCTGCCGGTAGTTGAAAGGATTTTAGATGTATCTTATGGATGCATCTTAAAATGGGTTTAGCAAATAATAGCCCATATAATCATTTAAACTTGTTAGAGAGTTAGAAATGAAATCCCTTTAAAACAACCTGATTTACAAAAATGGGTTAACTCAAATGCATTTTTGTCCATTAAAATAAAAGTTCCAAGCCGGAGTCTGGCAGTAGTTGACAAATCAAAGTTCTGACAAGAGCCTATAGGAATCAAACGGTCTTAAAAATACCTTGTGTCTGTTAAACTTCTGTTAGGAAAACCCTGTTTACCAGAAATCCTGGGGGCACTTCATTGAAAATAACCTTCTTTCATCTAAGTTAAACTTCATGAGCTTGTTGACAAACTTGCTTAGGGCTGAACTACATGTTCCTGGGCAAAAGGAAAGACATGGAATTTTCATCAGGTACAATCAATAGTTTTAACCAAAATACTTTATTTTTCTTGCCTCTAGAGAAAGATGAAGTAGTGCTGGAAATATCAGATCTGAATTATTTAGTAAACAGGATTATTATAATATCCTGGAAATTTCCATAACATTAGGAGTTGCCTCTTCATATTGCTAATGATGTGTCTTTTTTCTCAGATGTTCTCACTGAAAGAGCTTTATAATTGTCATGTGTGTAATCGATTTGATTATGTTTGAAAGCAAACAACTTTCAGGCCATTTTCCTCACTGATGATTTACAGTAGTAGTGCTCAAATGAAGTAAATTTAAGATGTGTGAACTAACCCCCAGAATTCCCTAGCCAGTATGCTGAAGTCCATACATCTTAAGTTGTTGAAATACTGATTTAGAGTGTCACCCAACCATTATTTTGGAGATATAAAGGTTATTTGGCACCAGGCTAGAAACTAGGAAACTAGGCACAAAGCCAGCTTGGATAGTCACTCATTCTCACCCCTAGGAAACAAGGCCAATCAACTTTTAAGATCTTGCCAAATAAACTGCAGGAAATTGTCCAGACAGTTCCTAAGTATCAAAACTGTTTTGAAGGCATTGAAATAAAAAGGCAGTGCTGTATCAGAACACCTGTAGTTAGGTAATGTTGTGAATCATAATGTGCACCAATAATAGCTCTCCACATTTTGAGGCCCACTTTGGCCTAATGGTTTAAGTACCTTGCTAGAAACCAGTACACTATAATTTCCAGTTCTCCCTTAGGCTAGCTGGGTGACTTAGGGCTTGTAACTTTCTCTCAGCCCAGTTCAACTCCTGGGGTTGCTGTTGTGGGAAAAAAGGAGGAAGGAGTATTATATATGGCTTGAGATATTTAAAAAATAATACAGAGAGAGAATAAATAAATATATAACTAGCCCATTTCTTATCTAGGAGAATGACCTGTATTTCACATATTATATAAAGATAAGAGGAAAAAGATCAGCTACAGTTTTCTTCATGTTAAAGTGGAGTTAAATGTGGAAGGAACAACTAAAGCAGTGAAGGTTACAATTTGCTTTAAAAACTTAAATCATTTTATTTGAACATAAGTTTTCAGTACTTGCATTTGTTACTGTATCTCTAGTTCTATACTTTAACTCTGTTGGAAAGGAACAAGTTGTCTAGGCAGAAAGTGGGCAAAAAATCTGCTGAAAATTTTGTTATAGTAAAATTTTAAAAAGCACCATCTAAAAAAAAGATATTCCACTTAATTCAATTTAGCATATTATACTAACTCTTAGTATAACAACAACTGGAAATACAACAGATTTCTGCAAGATAACCACTAAGCTGATTTTGTAGGCGTAGTTAAATTTGGGGAAAAGCTTTCTTGGACCCATTGAACTTGTAAACCTGTATAAGGATCATGTGCCATAGTCTCTTGCAAATATGCAAAGTTTGGCATTGCAGGGCAAACTTTATTTTATTTTATATGTTATCGGTAGATGTATCTAAAATTGTTCCTACATAACTTGTATCTCTGTGAAAGAGAACAAACATCTATGTTGGGAGTAGGGAGCAAACGGATTATTAACGTGTCCCCTTAGCTTTCTGGAGTTTTATTCTATCTATCTGACCAGGAGTAAGACTCTGCTAATCTCGCCCGGACTAATCTCTCGGGTTGCACTCTTAATTCAGGTTAGTGCGCACACCTAAGAAAATGCAGGGTTCGGAAAATTAGACCGAAGGCTACAAAAAATAAAAATAAAAAATCGGCATCAACTCTGAAGCATGATCACCTATTTGCTGTAGGGGGAACCGAGAGGCAGGCACCTGTCTTTATGCAGCAGGATCGCAGGTGCTTTGTTGCAAGTTGCCGCTCCCTCCACGAATCTGGTCCCTGCCATCTACCTACCTTCCACCCACACTTCCGCACTCAGTAGGCGTGGGGGTCCTGCACTTTTGAGCACCGGCGCAGAGCAAACAAGAAAGGGTGAGGAAGCCTCCTGTTGTAGATTTTAGTAACCCAGCCGCTCCCCTGATCGCTCCCTCAGTGGGTCTCCGGAGGAGGCTGTGGCAAAGTCACTCTGGTCAGAAGACGACGCGGCGTTCTGAGAAAGGACGGGAAATGCCTTCCTCCGGCTAGTTGGGGCTACGCTGTGTACCACGGATAGGGCAAGCCGCATCCCAGATCACGAAAGAATCATGATCATGAAGATCATGAAGAAACACCGAGAATCAGTTCATCCCATTCAAAGCAGCGGGACAAAATTAAGCGGTAGAACCCAGAAAGATTTCAACTTCTGAGATTTTATCTTTCTATCTATCTATCTATCTATCTATCTATCTATCTATCTATCTATCTATCTATCTATCTATCTATCTGGCCATTGATCTAATGAAGGAGGGAAACAGAGGAAAACATGGCTTCGACATACGGTTCCCCCCCCCCCCCAGCCTAAAAAAAGAATCAGAGGAGACGACACCAACAACGGGCCCCTGCCTTGTCAGAACGATGGGACTCATAGTCCAAACCCTCCAGAGGGCACTGGCTGGCGGGGAAATCTGGCACTTCGAAGGTAAGAATCGCTTCTCCCTGACCCACTCTCTTCGCTTTCAATTGGAGACCGAAAAGATGCGTGAACGAACAGAGAGACGTCTGCACGGGAGTGACAAGATTCGAAGGGCCGGTTTCCGCGTCTCGAGAGGTCGTGACAGATCTCCGGGTAGGTTCGCTGGCCTGGTTTTCTAGCGAGGAAATGGGAGGAGCTAGAAGGGGGAGTGGGATTCCTCAGCAACTAGCTGGCTCTACTCCGGCATTGATGGGGTGGGGAACCCTGTTTTTCGAAGGAACTGGGTTTCGGCTACTAATCTCTCTGAAAGCAACTCGGGGACCCCGCTTTGATCTCCTTTCTGGCGCTGACGGTGGAATATTCGAGGGCTAGACAGTGGTGGGATTCAAATTCTTTTACTACCAGTTCCGTGGGCGTGGCTTGATGGGCGTGGCAGGGGAAGGATACGGTAAAATCTTCAGTCAGAGGTGGGATTTCTCTGACCTACTCAAATTTTCCGCTACTGGTTCTCCAGAACTGGTCAGAGCCTGCTGAATACCACCACTGGGGCTAGAGAAGAGAACAGCTTCCTCCATTCAAAAACGCCTGCCAGGAGGAGTGACGTCTGGCTGACGCGGTTGTTCGTCCAGCTCGAGTGCTCCCAGTTGGATGAGGTACTTGGATCTGGCTGCGCCCGAAGCCCTTAGACGCTCTAGTGCTGGTCTCAGGTCCTACGTTCCGAAGGCCAGCTTGTCTTCAAGGATGCGACGCCTCCTTCCCATTTCTGTCGATAATCAAACTGTCTCGTTCGTAAATAGCAGCGGTATATAAATAAATATACTTTATTCCTGAAAAAAAAAAGTGAACATGTTCTAATTAGGCCGATATAAAGTTCCGAAGAGGCTTTAATTCTTCCGATTCGTGTCCCTTTTTAATTCATTCACCAGCCACTGGATAGATCTGAAACACGCATTGCTCTTCGCAATCACGTTCTTGAGTCGCCGCCAGGACTCATAAGTAAGGAAAGAATCCGCTGGATTGTCCAGGAGCTTCCTCGGCAGTGTAGAAAAAACACGCGCGGATAGGCGCGGAGTTTCGCCACCAGGCAGGCAGCAACTAAGTCCAGGTGGCCCGCACCGGCCACGTGGAAATTGACGACACGAGGAAGGATTTACTTGTGATATGAGTAACTTTTCATGGAACTAAGTGGGGTTGAGGAATTTGACAGCACACAGCAGATCCACAGACGGATAGATTTTAGAATGCCACCAACTCTTCGCCGTCGTTACCAGCAGAGAGAGTTACAAAATGTGATCCGTTCAGGAAGGCTGGTTTTGAACGGACCAGGCCATCCTGAGCGCAACAGACGTTGAACTATCCTTTTCTATCCTCTGGAAAGGAAGCTCAAAAGCAGAGCTGGGATCAAAAGTCTCTAAAAAGCAAATTCCAGCCACTCCTCAAAAGGGCTGACAATCGGAAGCCCTCAAGAAAAAATAATAATCCTATTTTAAATTTAACTCTGCTCATAAAATACTCCCCCAAAAGGATCATTTGTGACCCAGCAGACTCCAAAGTCCTACCAAGGGTATAAAAATTGGATCGTGTGGATTTAGGTTTTCAGAAAATTATTTACTATTAAGTATGGAGTATGGTGTCTTAAACATGCCCCAGTCCAATAATACAGACACATGGGAAAATACAGTAAATTACTATTGTATTTTGTTATTCAGATACCATTCCCTCCTTCGCGTTTTTTCTCACGTTCGTAACGCGTCAGGTTTCGTAAAGGCTTCGACCTATGGAGTGAAATTGTCGCGAAATGCTACATTAAGGGGAAAATGCATGTTTTATCCACGCGGCAATTGTTCAGATTTCAAATAAAAGTCCTGGAATTCAATAGAGCTGAAACCGGGCAGAGTTTATTGTCGCTAAATTAATCTTAAGGCTGTCGGACGGGAGGCTCGCGTGTTTCTGTATTCAATATCCAAAGACTACTGGTGGGGTTTTTTTTTTGTTATTTTTTTTTTTTGCAATTCAGCAGATTTTCCCAAACGTTTTCTCGATCCTTCTTTTCTTCCTCGCCTTCGCAGAGGCACCTCTTTTCTCCAGCGCTGCGCTCCCAACTGGCCCCCTTCCCTGATCCTCTCCCCCCCTTCCCTTCCCGCGTATTGCGGAGCCGAAAACAAACTTCACCGGTACAGCTGACTGTGGCTGGCTAGTTCCGGTTCGGTTTTGTTTCAGCTGGGCAGAGGAACTTGACGCCTCTGTAATCTGGCTTGTAGCTTGGGGGCTTGGACCGCTGAGCAGCATTTTCTCTTGTCTGGAGGCGGAGAGACCGAGGAGACCCATTGATTTCTCTCCTGCCGTCCGCCGCCGCTTCTATTTATTGTTTTTTAAAGGGACTTGGCTCTTGGCAAACACCCTAAGGAACGGCGTCACGTGGACACAAAAGGGGGAGGGGCTTGCTGTCCAGAGGACGTGGGGGGAGGGCCCTTTTGTTGATTCCCCAGCCCTTCCTCTGGTAGTTCAGCCGCAGGAGGAGGGACGGCTGCTTCCAGAAGCTCTGCTTGGAGTCTGTTATATACATATGTATATATTTAAATTGGAGATTGAGCAGTATAAACGGGACGAGGGGTGTGCTTTCCCCCCACTCCTTTCTTCCGTCCCGTATTTTGCTGCTTCGGTGCGCCCCTAAAAAGGATCCGCGATCAGGTAGGGCTGGAACACTTTCCGCTCCCAAAACCAATCCCCCTTTCACCCGGGAGAGCTTTCGCTGGCCCCGGGCGGTGCCCTTCCTCTTCCCCTTCGCTTCTCTCTTTGTCACTCCGTCGCTCCTGTTCGCCGTTTTCTTCCTTTGGGGGAGGAGTGAAGTGCCACAGGGAAAGTTTTACCGGCTAGGGAGAGGGAGGGAGAGAGAGAGAGAGAGAGAGAGCAAATTTGTCAGCCTTTCCCGGCTTTCTTTGTTATGGTGGTGGTGGTTGTCGGCGGGGGGTTTATTCGCTGCTGGGAGGGAGGGTGCGGAAGATTTTCCAAAGTGGCCTCTTCGGATTCCCTGATCTTGGAATCATAGGAGCCCCTTCCCCTCGCCGCCCTCCCCCGCCCGGCTTTGCAGCTAGGGCGCTGGGCGACAGCTCCGGTTGTTCTTTCGCCGGTGTCTCTGGGCAGCAGCTGGGGGCTTTGAGACCCTTTGAACTCGAGAGGCTTTTTCGCCAAGAGCGGGAGCGACGGGAACTGAGCTCGCTTGAATGTCCAGTGGGCGCTAGAAAGCCCATTGGGATGGGACTAAATCTTGACAGGCAGCCGTCTGTAGACTGCAAGCTGGAATCCAAGGCTCGGCCGGGGAATCTCTCCTTTCTCGCAAGAAGAGAGGGGCAGCTTGAGAGATCCAAATGTCAGGCGAGCAAGTATGCGCGCAGTTTGTCCTTCCGGACTCACTAGAGAGAGAGAGAGAGAGAGAGAGGGGCCGCCTCCCTCCCTGCGCGCGGGTGGATTTGTGAGGAGGGGAAATGTTATCAACTCTTTTAAAAGGACGGCTTTCCAAAACTCGTGCCTTCCAGAACTACAATACCCATACTCTTAAGTCACCTGCATAGCTGGAGGAGCGTGTAGTCCACAGCGCATGGAATTGCCAGGGTGGATTGGATTTGATAAACGGACGCGGGGGGAAGGGGGGGCTACAACCACAATATGGCGCATTACGTCGAGAAAATGGGGGAAGGAAGAATATAAAATTTCGCTTTGAGTTGAAGTAGAAAATTTTGTGATATGCCTGCCTGTCTGACTTTCTTTCCTTCTCCTCGGGCCGCAGCGGGTTAAAGTCTGATCTGGAAAATCTAGACTGGAGCGAGAAAGGTGTGTGGGTCTGTCATTCCTAAATCACGTGAGAACACGCTTTTCGGGGAGGGGGTGTACATGAGGGATAAAGGAAACTTCCTGGGGATTTTATGAGGAAGACTCGTGAAAGAAGCGGGAGAAGGCAGAGTAAGGGTTGGCCTTTACCGTCGCGAGGTTTGCCGGCTGAAGATAGGATGAAAAGTAAGGACTGGGAGAGAGAAACACCCCCCACCTTCTCCCTCCCCGCGTCCCTGCCTGGAAGACCGGCTGGAAGGAATAAAAGAGAAGGAATGGCTCAATGTGGGAGGGGCTAGTGGAAATTTTTCAAGGGCGCCGACTGTTTAAAGTGGGTCCGGTCGCTGTGTGCTGTTGTCCTTCGCTCCCGCCCCGTCCCTCCAGATATTGTTTGGGTTATGATCGCGCTCGTTCTCAAGGCCAGAAATGGATGTGAGTTCCCACCACAGGGAGAA
This sequence comes from Laticauda laticaudata, assembly GCA_004320025.1. Lineage (NCBI taxonomy): Eukaryota > Metazoa > Chordata > Lepidosauria > Squamata > Elapidae > Laticauda > Laticauda laticaudata. The sequence goes on from BHFT01005880.1 coordinate 68,869, forward strand.
ACAGAAGTAACATCAACAGAAATGTGGGAACAGAACCTTCCTAAACATGGGCTATCCATTCTTCCTCACAAAATTTACTTTCCTGTCTTGGATTCAGATCTTTTTTTTTTTTTTTGCTGCAGTAGNTTCAGATCTTTTTTTTTTTTTGCTGCAGTAGTAACTTCTGCTTTATTATGGAAAACATTTTTTTTGTTGCAATAAGTTAATTTAAAGAGTAGAAATAGATCTTGTTTTCTAGTATTCAACAGTTTTCTTGCATTGAAAGAATGCAATTATATCCATGGATATAATAATGGCTACCATCTTTCAGATTTTCTTTGAAAAGTTAGGGGCTGTTTTAAAGTTCAGAATTAAACAAGGAATTATGTGCCTACATCATCCTCATTCAATTATTCCCCTTAACTTGAAAGAGGGGATACACTTGAAGTGAATGTCCTTGAATCTAAAGTGCCAATCAGCTCCTGTTTAACTTTCAAGGGAAAATGTTTTAGCTAGTTCTCCCATCTTTTGTTTTAAATTTCAAAGGAAGAATTTTCTATAAAGTCTTTTTAGAAACCCTTCTCTGTGGAAAGAGCCGTTTCTCCAGAAATTTAAAAAGCATCCAAAATTCCAGCTGCCACAAGTAAATCACAGTCCAAAGTTCTGTGCTTAATGAAGATGAACCCATGTTATTGTTTCTTTGTTACTGTGCCCCCAATATTGTCTCAAGTCTATCTTTTCAGCTTTGAAGAACAGGTTTATTTAATAGCACCATCCCAGGTTTGTTGCCGCTCTTGGGATTTTCCTCATGTCATGGATTGGATTCCACCTTTGAACCTGCTGTATGAAAGCTGAGGGAGAATAGTAGGACTAGTGCTCCAGTTTGACAGATGTATTCAATTGTTAATTATTGTGGGTGCCTCTTCTCCTGCTCTGTTTCCCCCTCTCCCTTCCACCACAAGATCAAACAGTCCATGAAAATGAATGGGTTCAGCTATACATGCACACCCATGCACACAAATACACAGAGGTAACCTTGTAAGTAGTGTTTGCCTTGTATGGTGGTTTGGGGGAGATGGACAAAAGAGGTAATTCTAGATCTGGAAAGAAGCCATGGAATTCTTACTGTACTCTGTTCTGGGGTGAGACAAAAATGATCAAACCTTCCCCAATCTGACAACCTCTATAGGTTCTTAAAACTATCCCTCCCATCATGTTCGAAAACCAGAGCCATGGAATTGGTTGGAACTCTAGACTGACACCTATGGAAATTGAACAAAGGTTTAAGGTTTGATAGGAGAATAATTGATTAAGGAAGTGGCGCTGTCAATCCCACTCAGGATGCCGCCTTCCAAGAAACAATAGGCTGTTTAAAGCAGCTTTCTCCAATCTGATATTCTCCAGATATGTTGGGCTACTTGTCCATAAATCCAAGTTTGGGTCAGATTCGGGAAGGCTAGGTAGAATTCTTCCAGAAGAATAAATGTGGTAGAAGCTAACATAGCCTCAGCTCTGCGGAGGGTGATTGATTTCACAGACGGCGCAATGTACATATTGCGAAAAATATCGCAGTCATATATGCTCTGGATGAGGGGCTTCAAAATCGAGAGGTCCCTCCACACAATGATGAACGGGAGGATCAATCAGAGTGGAGATCAATCAGAACCAAAGCCGGTGGAGCTTCAGTGTTTAGTCTTCTCCCGCCAATACACCTAGCCGCGCATTATTGGAGTCGACGGCCAGGTTAGATGGACACGATCCCAGCCGCGGGTCAATCGTCTCCCCTCCCACGCGTTGGCCGACCGATTCCACCTTGCCCACTTGGCTGGGAGAAATAGCCAATAGGAAGTGGGCATCTCTAGAAGTAGGAGAGGATGAGCATCACGCAGCACTCGGCATCGGAAGCTTTACCAGAGTTGCGGAAGGAAAGCGGTATTCGGAGTCAGGCAGTGGATCGCACGCAGGGAGAAAGAACATGCTGCTCCTTCTCCCGCTCAAAGAGTTTGCGCTAACCGCCTTTTGGCTGCGAATCACTGGGAGCGGGTACCCGAGAAAGAGCCTCTTGGAGGGGACATTTCGGGGCCAGATCCCCGTCTCTCGTCGCCGGGTGTATCTGTGTCAGGGCGAGGCACACAATTCTACAGGGAGACGCCCACAAAACTCCAGGAATCGTAACTCTGGTAAGTAAGTCCAGCTCTTCTTTCCACCCCGCTCCCAAGAAAACCAGCCGCAGCCTTTTCCAAATCCCTTTCTCCCCGCTGGATGAAATAACCGCGATTTTTCAACCAATGAAATTCCTGGTAGAGGCGACCTGAGGTCTCCCCACTTCGTTGAAAAACGTTCACGGTGTCAGGGCGGGCAGGGGCGAGCACCCAGGTGCCTTCAAACAGGCTAGGCTGCCGCTTCCCTCTCCGTGGTGAAGATTGGAGAAGAAGACGACCAAACATTTGGAGAGCCCCCCTTGGCCTTGAGTCAGCCCAGACAGTTCCTCTCCCTCGTCTCGCCCTGTTAAACTTTCGTTTCCACGGGGCGGGAGTGGGTCATATGCTTGCTGATTTTGAGGACTGCACTTCGCCTTTCAATCCGACAGCTTTCCAGGTGAGTTAGGGCAGAGGGCGATACTATTTAAACTTGGAATTGCACCCGGGTTTGGAACTGGAATTGTTTTCCCGGGATATAAATCCAATTTTTTTTTTTTTTTTGTCAATAGGTTATTTTAGAAACGGGTGCAGTCCAAGGATGGCGTTCCTTTTCCTCTTGCGGAGAAATGTATATGGGAGATTATGTGCTTGTTTGTGAGACAATATGCATCATTTTGGGCTGAAGATCTCGGAATGGATGGGTCGAAAGCAAATGCTTTCTTGAAAGCAAATGCTTTGTCGCCATCCGATGCTGAACTTGGTTACAATTGGGAAAAAAGCGAATGGAAACTGCGGGGTTTGATGACCTGCAACTAGTGACTGTTAAGCACCACCATTCTTCTTTCTTGTGAACAATATTGTATTGAGCAAGGAACTTCTTCTGCCTTTCAACAGGGGTAGATCTCTCCGCTTTCTGTGTGCTGAAAGTGATGCAAACTGGGAACTTAAGTTAATTCTTGGTGGCATTTCTAACTTTCTAAATTGAATTCTGTTCTAAGAAAACATTTTCTCCTGGAAGGGGGGAAAATCTTGGCATCCCATATTTGGTTGTAAAAGAGGATATACATTGCTTAGTCCAACATGGCAAATATGCATGTTTGATTAGGGAACGCATAACTCAGATACCCCCAAACAAATCCATCATGACATTACTTCCCTTAGTTCAGAGCATCCCATTGCTTAATCAATTTCAGTGAAACTAAAACCTGACAACAAAAGAAGATATCATCAGAAGGCTGGATTGGACCTTCTGAGCCCATCCTTTCCTGCAGGGAGCCTTCTTTAACTTATTAAGGGACTCCATCTCCAGCCATTTTAGAAACCAGATGAAGCAAGCTTGCCTCTAGTTGGAAAAGACAAGGGACATACTTTTCACTTCCAGGCCACAGGGTCAAGTTACATTTGTTTCCATTACCAAGCTGTAATCTCTTCACTGCCTACTCTGAATCAGCCTCTGGGAGTTTATTCCTGAGTAAAAAGGTCCCATAGGGAAACAGCAACTTCCTTATTTATTTATTTTTGTTTCTTTGGATGGAGGGAAAAAATCCAATGTGCATTTATTTGCAAGTAAATGGCACTGGATTTGGGTGCATATTTAAGAAATCTTTTGAAGCTGTTTATGGAATAATTATAATTGTGAGTTTTAGATGAGAATGAGGTTTGGCAGGTGTTGGTGGGAGAAACGAATTGAACAAAGAACTGGATGAAAATAATTCCAGACCCAAGAAGGTAAAATGCTCCCAATAAGTTGAACTATCATGCACATGACTCACAAGCACTTTCTGATCTTGCTAGCCTGTTAGAGTAATCTTAATCTGTCTTAATCTATCTTCACAGGTTGGGAAAAAGTTTCAGAAATAATCCTGTGGCAACCTGGAAATATTAATTGTCTCTTAATGTACCTTTGGTGGCTTACAACCTTTTCATCAAACCTGAAAGTCTAGTCTGGAAAGCTTGGTGTTACATATACATAGAACTCCTCCGGTGTGCATGTGTCCACATGCTGGGGGAAAAGGAATAGTAAAAGATAAATAAATAATAGTAAACAGTAAAAAAAAAGAGGGAATCTTTGTAATTTATGCAGAGTGACTTTAAATAAGCAGTCATATGAGAACATACTCAGTATCCTGAATACATTTTATGTGATAGGACACTTCAAATTTAATTCACAAAAAATGGGGTTGTATGTATGCTAGCGCACTTGTTTTGCAAAGAAAGCTGCCTTTATTGAGTCAATTGCTGAAAACTGAAATATTTCCCCCCTTTGTTTTGTTTCAGCCCAGAATGTTGTTATTTTTGGTGTTAAACTAATTTTCTTCTTCTTCTGAGTTTGTAAAAGGTAGATGGTGGTTTATAGAAGCTGGAAGAATGGGAAAGGGTCTGTTTCTCCCCTCCCCCCCCCAAAAAAAAAACATGGGGGTTGGAGAAAATATTTTCTGTACCTTAATTTGAAAACTTTTCCAAGCTGGCAATTGGAAGGTTCTATTAATTGGAAATCTAGTCCCATTAAGAAGGATAACACCAATGCGTAAGCCAAAATCCTTTGGGGGGGGGGGACGGGGGACTGTGCCTTTTTCAAAACAGATGTGCAACATTTGTAAAATTCGCTTTCTATATATTTTCTATAAAAAGTTCTATCCCACTTCAGTGGTTATTCCAGAACAGCAATTGAGATCAATTGACTATATTTGTAGACTATATATATTTGTAAAATATGTAGGTTAAACAAAAATTATATATATATTATATCTCTCTCCCCTTACATTAATCCTGGAAATTAATATCAACCTCACCTATAAGTAAGTCCCAGTGAATTCAAGGCAAGGAGAGAATCCCTGTGTGGGGAAGAGGTTAAGATATTGGTCTAGGATGGGGAAACCCAGATTTTGTTTCACTCTCAGCCAGTGGAGAGGTCTGTCACTCTTTTTTAACCCAACCTATATCATAAACTTGTTCTCATGAAAAAATAAATAAATAGAAAGATTTCTGGAGGCAGAGTATCAATCAAGTAAATATCACTCTGCTGTGGAAAAGTAATTATAAATCTGAAAATGATTGATTTGTTGATAAGGAAAAAGGAATTTGAAAGTATGCTTTAATAATTAAGTATTTTAGATTTTGTATGGTGATGAAATGAATATGAATATGGATACCATACTGCAATCAGTTCTTGTGTGGGGAAGAAGTCAAGATGTTGGTCTAAGATGGGGAAACTCAGGTTTTGCTTCATCCTCAGCCAGTGGAGGGCCAGTCACTCTTTTTCAATTTAACCTACCAGCAATATGCTTAGCAAATACTAGAAACAAAAATAATGAAATGAGCCTATAACATGTTTTTTGAAATCAGGCATATCGTGAGCAGTAGCACTTCTAATAAATAGCCTGCAGTTTCCTAGACCAAGCCAAGGACTGGTACTTAAACCATCTACTTTTCTAATCGTTAGGGCCCCATGACTTTCTGCCATAAGGGTACCATTGATTCAAAGGGGGAATGATTGTAGTACAGTACCCATATTCATTTAATCATCTGGCAAAATCTAAAATATTTCACCCTTGAAGCATACTTTCAAACTGCTTAAAAAGCACAAAAAGAGAGCTGTCCTTTTCTATAGTTTCCTTCCTACCATTGCCTCTTTGGAGACTGCTTTGAGATCAAAGGGCCACTTGCCTCTGAGTAGACTTTCATTAAATTGCCCCTTAAGTATTATGTGTATTGTGCTCAAATCCCTGGCCTGGCTTTTTCCCCCTGCCTAATTTGGAGTCTCCTAGGAAGGAAGAAGTGTATCCTGGCTTTCTTTGATTGCCTGGTTGGGAGTGCAGTCTATAGCTGTGATTCTGTTCTTTAAAGGCAAAATTTTGTGAATGATAAATGCTAAAGATTTGTCAGAATCTCAAGCTCTTTTCAGTCCTCTTTATTAACCAAAACATTTATCTACTATAATTAGAGGCAAGATAATTTTAGGTATGTTTATTCAGAAGTAAACAATAAAAGGAAGTCAATGAGACTTTCTTGCAAGAAAGAACTTTGGGGGTATGATCTCTTCCTTATTGCTCTAGGTCATTGCTATATCTAGAAGGGAAAATTGTTTGATCTTTTCAACTGTGGCTTGAAAATTGGGCCTGGGTTGGTTGAAATATATTTGAAAGCTATATAAAATTAATAAGTCAAGGATATAGGAAACCTTTATTTCTAATTTCTGCATTTATGGGAGGGAAAGTGATTCTTACCATTTCTAGCAAAGTTTTTGTGAGACACATTCCTATTTTAACCTATGTAGCAATCCATCCTTTTACTTGGTCAATTTTTTCATTTTTTTTTGCATACCTTTATGAATGTTATTGCTTAGTTGATAAAGAAAGGTTCTTTATAGCAATTTTGATTAGTTTATTGCCTGAGCGACAACTCCCAGCAACTGATAAAAATCTTAGTTTAAACCATTTCATGTATTACAGTTTTGGGGATTTAAAAAAAAAGTTTACAAGGCCTTTTATAATACAAACCTGTTTAACAGACTGAATCATCAACTAATAATCTGGATTAGATTTGTATAACATGCTGGCTAAAAATATGTGGCTAAATAAGTATTTGTAGGGCATCAGAATATAAATACTGTGATTTATGTATCCCAAACACTGGAATGCAGGATATAAAACTTTGCATCTCAGTATCACCATGTATTTATATATTGCTAAAACTCCAAAGTCTGTAATCCTTAGTTGGCCGAAACAGTGCCTCACAGGGCAACAATTTTTGAATCAAGATAGCTTAAATGGGCTAACTTTCAGAATTGTTCAAAACCCAGGACCCATGTCTCCCACTGAATTGAAATTTGGAAAATTGTATCAAACATTTTATGATATAAAAATTATTACAAAGCATTTTATGACATAGCATAAAATATTATAAAACATTTCCTGAGCTCAATTCTTGAATTTTAACTTGCTGCACAGTTCAGCATGGACTATTTTCAAGGCAGATACATCTCTGAATATTTCCCTGAATTTTAAAAAACTTTTCAAGTGAATTAGAAACACTGTATTTGTGAAATCATTGAGGAATCTGGTAGGAAAATATTTCTGAACTGATCCCAAAGAATCATGGATTTTTTATTGTACATATAATTCTTGCATCACTCTTTACTATGAACACTATTGATTGTCTATCTTGTATTTCAGCATACCTTACAGTTCAGCCCTTCTGTGTGTATCCATGGAGAATCAATGAATTTTCACTTTCTGTGGACAAAGAAAATTGAGATATTACCCCTTCTTGTCTCAAATGCCATTTCATAGCTAAATCTTTGTGCTGGGGTCAGAGATCCAACCTTAAATCTCTGGTTTATCATAAAACTCACTGGAGGTCTTGGGTCAATAATAACCTTCTGCCTTCTTTCCCAGAGATACCAATGGTGCTTGGAACTAACTGAAGGAAATGCAAATTTGATAAATTTATCAAAAGTATATTCCATAGAGGTAACGCAATGCTTAAATGCATCAGAGACTTTTGTGAACTTTGACTGCTGTTGATGTCTTTTAAAATAAAATTGGTGTTTTAGAATTAACTTGTAGATTTAATGTTACTATTAATATTTTTTTAAAGTTTGAAGAATCAAATTAACTTATTAGATTGCTAAAATGTTGTGAATTCATTTAAGATTGCAGTTTAGTTTAATGTCTTTAGAATATTCTCCTATGTATCATAGCAATATAGTTTATACTTTCCCTGGTAATAATAAATAGACCACTATTTACCCTTTGCCTGTAAGAGTTGGAAATTTTTATTGAGTTAGGTTCGATCCTACCAACATCTCCAAAATTCCTCATATCACCTTCCCCTAAACTCCTGCTGAAATTTAAATTGAAAAGTAGTTCTAAGCTGCTATAACCAATTGTCACAGGGACTGGAAGGAAACTCCCCACATTTCTGCTAGTGCATTATTTTCCAAATTGGCATTATTAGCATTATTTGAACCTCTACATGACAGCAGCATGAGCACTGTTGATACCATATGTATTAAAATAATAGTCAGCACTTCTTTACTAAAGCCACTGCTGGGTAATATCACAATAAAGAAGATAAGGTTGTTAAAGAAGATTCAATTTTTTTCTGACACAGGATTTTTTAAGGATTAAATGTTTCACAAAGGTACCAATGATGGATTTCTGCAATGTACATATTGTATTATCAATTTCTCTGGCATTCCCACTTTATTCAGGAAGTAAAGCAACCAATCAAAAATTCATACATACGTTTCTGGATGAAATTGTAAAATTTCTCCCCAAATTGGAAGAATCACTTTTAGCATATTATGTTTTTCTCCAGAAAGGCAATGCATTTATCAAAGAGAGAGAAAGAAAGAGAGGGAGGGAGGGAGGGAGAGAGAGAGAGAGATAGAGGGAGGGAGGGAGGGAGGGAGAGAGAGAGAGAGAGAGAGAGAGAGAGAGAGAGATGAGGTAGGGAAGGAAGAAAGGAAGGATCTGTCACTCTCAGCTTTGAAGGCTAATACAATTCCTATTCAACCAATATAGTTAAGTACAGCATAGAAATTTCCTCATGAAATAATCATGCAGTTTGTAAACATATAATTCTTCTAGATTAGTGCAGAGTGATGACTGAAGTAGTTTTAAGAAAGATATAAAACATAATGACTCAAAAAATTTTAATTTAATATTCAATTTATATAATTTGTAATAGTTTTCAGATAGGAAGATAAATGATCTTCCTATCCTTAAATCTTTCCTTACTTAGAAATTTGGAATATATATACGTGCTGCTACAACATCATTTACAAAACAAATGCAACATTGTGGAAGATCCAATTTAAAGATACAATAACTCTTTGATTTATAATTTATTGCAATGACTTTTATGGGTAAAATATAAGCCCCAATGACTTCCCTCTGAACTGTAAATTTTTCCTGTCTTCTATTGCTTCTTTTTTCCAAATGAGGTAAAGGAAGAGAAAGATCAAGGAACTGACATGCTGATTTGTCCTTGGTCTTACTGCTTAATTGCAATTAAAATTTTGATTGTTAAACAATTTGATTGCAAAAATTAAAGTTCCAGAACTATGCTAATCATTTAAACATGGGAGAAATCTGATATCCTCTGAAATTTTTAATCTCAGATATGAGTGTGTGACTTGTACCGAAGTGGCATAATATGGAATAAATTCTGTTTATAGTATTTTGCTTTCTAAAACATAATTTTGAATTTTTTTGCTTAGAATCACTAGTAATTTTGCTTAGAGTCACTAGTGCTTTTGGGTAATTGTTAAATAAGAATGAATTTGTTATGGAGAAAGGTGATTATATGTTTATATGTATGCTTTTGGGAGGATGGTGCAGGAAGAAATTAGGACCAATTCACTGACCCTCACCATTTTTTTTAGAGGGAGATATTTAAAAGTATTCTGGGTGCTGTGAATGAGATTCTGAGTTTGAGCATCAGGATTTTATTAAAGCCCCTGTCACACAGCACCAACGGATGGAAAGAGGATGTAAAACAGAGAGAAACACTTGCCATCCATTGGTTACACGACTGCTGTCGATTCTGTACTCACTGCTGTCCGTTTTCATCACCTCCTCTATCCGTCCAGCATACCCGCTATGTGACCATTTCATCCACTCAAAAAGGTTTTAGCTGCACCAAAACTTTTTGAGCGGGAAAATGTATCCAATGCGTCGTTCGCATGCCGCTACCACGCATACGGGGAACATCCGTTCTAGCATGGGCCGTTGTCGAATCCGTTATGGCATCCCGCGTATACTCCACTAGGCAATTCCGCTGTGCATCCGTGCCGCAGAACTCAGAATGCGCAATACGTCTACAGTGGGAAGCGGAACAGGGAGGGAAGCGAGAATGGAGTGGAATGGACGGCAGCGTTAGTAGTCACTGCATAGAAAGGAGTGAGAAGCGGGAATGCAGATGCAAAAGCATTAAAGACGGGGAAAAACGTTTGGCCCCGCAGAGGGGACTATGCTTCGGGATATTTTAGGGTATGTCTGCAGGATGTCTAGAGGATGCAAGAAAGGACAATCTAGTTGGGAAGAAACCGTGATATTTCTAGTAACAAAGGGGAAGGAACTCACGCCCTGGATGCTTCACTTTCGAGTCCAAGCAGCCCATGCGGTGCAGACCTCTTCAGCTTCATCTGGCTCTTGGCTCCGATTCCAGCAGCATCCCAGTCAATGCTCCAGCATAGGATCATCCAGACACCACTCTTTTGGGTAGCCACCGATTACGAATGTACTAGTCAACAGTGCGAAGCCATCTACAGGCCTCTGTTCATCTGTATCTACCGCTAGGCTACCGTAAAGAAAAGGAGGTAGCAGCAGGCCTAAGAAGTGGCTGGGGTCCGAGTAGATGGATTCTCTGCGCAGAGAGAGCTGAGTCTGGGACTGTATAACATAGCTGATCGGTGGAGGTGAGGAACGAAGACACTCGGTAGGCATCTCCAGAACTTCATGAGGGTGATCGCCGCCAGCCATAGTTTGAACGAAAGGTTGTCGGGACCCAGCTGAGATCCGCAGGTTGACGAGCAGCAGAGCACCAATGTTCCCCAGCACACGCACCGTGTCCTGGGCTAAGGTGGCACTGACTCTGTGCCACCATTGCAGCATAAGGGACCACGTACAGGAGCATCGCAGTACAACGGATGAGGGTGCACACAAAAAAACAACCATCAGCACTGTGTCAGGTAGAAAGTGGTGGCAGGCCATCCAATAGAGAGATAAACCATGGCGCACCAGCTCGCTTAGCAGTTCGCCCTCCACTGAACAGAAGAGGGCTGGAGGAAGAGAGAGTTGCGAGAGCGAGTGGGTAGTCAGAAGTGGAACTTCCCAACACCGTTGGAGCCTTAGATGGCAAGCACGGTGGCCTGCAATAAGCTTCCAGCCAAGTCAGGGTCCACAGTTATTTCAACTACAAGGGCTTCTTTCAGCCATCATCCTCTTAGCCATGGTCGAGTGCTGACTACAAAGTTATGCACATCCGATGCTTCAGGCAATGGGTCAGCTTTGCAGAGATGCCGCAGGTATACAAATCCACCCAGTCAACCTCAAGGAGGGGCCTGGAAAGCAACCTCATGCAATGGGTTGTCGCAAGATCCCAGTACCCTGACCACAACGACGACGACACAAGATGTGCCTACTGTCATCGTGGGGGAATGCGCTTTCTCGCCGCTCAGAACCGTACCGTGCATGAGGAGCCCTAGTTCACACTTCCAGTATGCTCACCGATGAAGAGAGGATGTTCAATCTTACACGGATGTCCAGGCGAAGGCGGGTGGTGGAGAGACGCCTTTGGCATCCTGGCAACAGGTTCCCAGGGTACGTGTCTCAACCAACCGCATGCACAAGCACTCGCCCAGATAGACTGTGAGGAGGATCGGTTGAAGCTTGCTGGCATCCTTGCGACAATCTCATCGGCGCACCGAGGCACTGGCGTCCCGCGGAGCGGCGCATGCAGATGTTTTGTCGTAAGGAACCAGGCTCATGGGACCTCCAACAAGGCAATGGGGACATGGAGCCCTGATGAAGTGAGGCAGAGGCGAAACCTGAATAGATCCACTGTGGATGTGAAAGGCCCCAACAGAGGCTTGCACATGAAGGTGAAAGGATGCAGCGCAACCTCCTGAAACACATGGTGCAACAGTTCCCACGAGCGTAGAGACAAGTGGAGTGGCAAGACATTTGGAATGGGTAGATGCTTAATGGATGCTTCCTTCAGCGCTCGGTCTCAATCAACAGCTGATCTGAGATTCTGCCGATGTATGTTGATGTACCCTGCAATGAACAGGGATTTAATAAAGAGTTTGTGTTTATGATGTTGAAATGTTCTATCACGAGTCAATAATTAATTGTTATTGAAAATTAAGGGCCATGGAGGTGTGTGTGCAGAGCTGGGAGGGAGGACCATCTAGACAGTCCCAGCTACACTTGCACGTGGAGGTTTATCTATGCGACCACGACTAGTCGTTAAGTGCACGGTTGTACGCAGTATTACCCATCCACAGGTATGCCCTCGCCCAAACCCACTGCTGCTATCTTAAGCCCAGCCCGCATTTGTGCGTCGTTCACAGCTATTTACGCCAGTCCGCACATGTACGGGCTTAGCGAAAGTTCCCTGCCATGCCATCAGCCTATTATCCCACTGCGCGCCATAGGTATCCTCTGCCCCATCCACTGGCATACGAGCTGTGCAACCGCTGATACCTCGCTAGCAAGGCATGCAAAAGGCTGTACACCATTTCTAAGGAAGTTTCCAGACCCACGAATCGCTATTATTGAATAAAGATAAAAGTAAATGAAATCAAGTGGTGTGAGGCAAAGCGTTGAATATTATATAACCAAGCTGTAAAAGAAAAGTGAGCCACAGTGCTCGCCGAAGCAAAGTATAAAGTAGCACAGGTAGCCACCATGCTCTGGGACATCGTTGTATCGTATCATCTCTGAGACGTGCCATACGCCTCAGGGGTGAAGGTTGTCCAGGGTGCTGGTGGAGGTGGCTGGCTGCTGAGATGGCTGCTCGTGAGGGCGGCCATTGGGAGCTGCCTGGCACGCTCGAAGAGAGACAAACAGGGGAGTGTGAATGTGGAGGAAGCTCTCCAGCAGTTGCTGGCTCAGGCCCCTGCTGATGTTTGAGAAGCCTCCTTCGGCTCCCAGTGACATGGGGGTGTGTCAGCCCCAATGACCAATGTACAGATGTTCTGGACTGAGCGCTGGCTGGCTGTAGGATGGAGGAAGGAGGAGTGGTAGTCGGGGATGTCTGGTCTCAGGTGAGCAGCGGAGGAGTGAGGCGTGGGTGGCATTGGCGTGGGTCGGGCATGTGGCGTGGTCATCTGTGGGACAGGCTGGTAATGGCACTGGGTGTGGACTGGATCCGGGCTTGGCATCGAGGTGGGCGGTGGCTGGCCATCGGTGCATGTGGATCGGGCATCGAGTGGCATCGGTGGCATGGCTGGACATCAGTGGCACCGGTGGCGTTCGATGTACCTGTGCCTGGACTGGGGAGGGCTGCCTCTGCTGCTGGAGCTCCTGGTAGCCATAGCCTTGGTAGGTGAGGGACTGTCGGAAAGCCTTGGAAGGGCAATGACATCACTGGGCGGGTGGAGGAAGCAGACCTGGATTGGGTGGGAGCAGGTTCAGCATGGGTCTGGAGGGTTTGTGAAGAAGACCGGTGATCCTGTCCTTGATCCCCTGGTATGTGATTCGGACATGCGTTCATGAGAGGGCTGGCTTGACTAGCGTTTATGAAGGGCTTGCGGTTGGAGGATGGGACGTCGGTGTGTACCAGCTGAGAGTAGGAGAGTCTACACGCGTGCTTCTGATGGTGTCTCCTGATATCTCTGAGTACAGGACAGTGTGGCTCTGCCCCTCCGGTCTTGGCTCTCTGCCTTTCTGTGGGGATGGAGCTGGGGGTGGATGTAGGTTGGGCTATTGGTGGAAGTTACCCCTTCCTTGCTCCACTGCGGTCAGGGGGTCCTCCAGTGTGCTCCGCACACGGAGTGCAGCTGATTGAGGGGGTCTGCATCGGGCACGCTTTCCACAGATACCCTGCCTGGACACAGGAGCTGACTCTTGGCCAGAAGAGGACTTTCTCTCTTCGGGCTGCCTGAGAGAGAGGGTTGTCAGAGGGGCTGCGTCCTCGTGTGCGGGACCTCACCCTCCAAGAACTCGCACTTGGCCATCTGCGGAGCGTAGGACTTCCGGTCTGTCAGCTCTGACCGTGGCTGGCCAGATTTCTTGAGGTGCAACTTCCCGTACCAGGTGTGCATGTGCTTCCACCAGCCAAGGAGCACCTTGAAGTGTAAGCCCAGGCTCTTCCGCCTTCTCTCTCTCAAGCAGCCTGCTTCACTTTCTTGGTGTCTCGATAGAACCTGTGTCCCTTCCCAAAGATACTCATTCTCTCGAGCCATTCCAGCACCTCCTCCTCATGTTCCTACTTCGATGGTATTGCCTCCTCTCCCCCGTTCTCGCGACTGGGCGTATGCCCTCTTCCTTCCTCTGGTGCAGGGCATCTGGGCCCTCATCAGAGGGGCTTTCAAGGTTGTAGGGGCGTGTTCCACCACATCACCAGCAGCAGCAGCACAACGACAGTAGCAGCACAGAGCAGGCACGCAGAGAGCACCAGCAGCACCAGCAGGACCAGGACACGACCAGGAACGCAGGCAGGAGCCAGGAGCACCTAGGGAGCACGCGAGCAACCAGGGCAGCGAGCCCAAGCAGAGAGCCCAAGCACGGAGCAGCACTCAGCAAAGCCCCAGCACCAGGAGGCAGCAACCAGAGAACACAGAGCAACCCCAGCACCAGGAGCAGCACCAGCAGAGTAACGCACCCAGCAAAGCTGCAGCACCGAAGATGCAGCCCGTGCAGACAGAAGCCCCCGCGAAGACAGCAGAGTCACGGCCAGGCGGTGGGATGGTGGCCCTGTCCCTCTTGCAGGGCTGGCAGCAGATGCCACAGGTTTTCCTCCTTCTTCACATGGTTGTGTGCTGGCTGGCTGGAGCTGTGTCTGGCAGCAGGTCTTTCCTTTGAATGGTGACCTGCTTGCGACGCTGCTTCCCTTTATTCTGCGGGGCTGACGCAATTGCACTCCTCCCCGCAGACACAGTGACACGCACGTGCCATGCTGCATGGCTTCCACTAGGCTTGCGCCGACGTCGATCATTCCGTTCATCGCTCCTGGCAGCCATCGGGAGCCAGGTCCGGGCATTGTCAACGCTGCTCGTTTCTGTTGCGCGTGCCTGCGCACCCAGGTATTCTCGTTCCCGTTCGCTGTGCCTTCCCCGGAGCCCCAGCTGCCCATCCGGTCCACGACTTTCCATGACCGTAGGCACTTCCTCTCGCGACCGTCGCATCTCCTTTCTGTGTGTTGTCCCTCTGCTTATGAAATTTGGGGCACTTGAGAGGCGGAAACAACGGAGTGGAACATCTTTCTCGATCCTCCGCGTGGTCCTGTTTACAAACGTTTTGCATCTGTCGGCCAATGTGACAGGCCCTTAAAATCAGCTTTCTCACAGGTTGCTCTTTTGGCTCATTTTCACTGTTTAATTTTTATTTCAAAAAGGAAAAAGTTATAATTGGCATTCAAACCATATCCTTTGAATTGAAAATTTGAATTCCCTATCTACAAATGTATTAGGGCTTTAGGAAAAAATAGTCTGTTCATTCAGTTCCCTTCTGATGAGAATTGATAGAGAGAAGGAGTTTTCATATGTTCCCCTTTCCCAAAATGTAAAATTTAAGCATTAATAATTCTTTTTTGGTTTTGGCACTGGGCCATCAGGATCAGATACATAAAGTATAGAAACCAGATCACCTTCTTTCAGTAGCCAGAAAATGCAACCTCACCTGAAAGCAAAGTCACAAAAGAGCTACTTGTAGATGCTGTAGAAAAGAGAGAGGAGGAAGATCCTTACCCAACATTTACCTTTTTTGGTCCCCAACGAAGTGAAAGTAGGAAGAAGGGGGTTAATTACAAGGTAGAGGGGAAAACATCTGTGTTGATCTTTGATGAGAACTGCTCCTGCATAAGGCCAGCAGTGATAAGGTGGATGCATTCGGCTGTTTTATGTTCCGGGTATCACATAGTTCAGCAAATGATTAAACATTACTTACTAGGCCAAGAAAGAAATGTTTAAAATTTTCTCTTCCACATAGAGATAAGATAGGTTTAGGTAAAGCTAGAAAGATTTATTTTAAACGTTTCTTATTTCCATTATTCAGAGTTGTTTATTTCTCCCTCTTACTTCTCCCTAACCAGAACTTTATTCTCCAAAACAGTATTTCTCAACTTGACAATTTTAAGATGTGAACTGCAATCCTAAGAATTCTGCAACCAGCATGCTCTTCAAGTTGAAAAACACTGCTCTAAAGAAAATGAGAAAAAGAAAAGAGTGGGAGTAATGGAATAATAAATAGACTTTTGGCTTCTTCTATTGGAAATGTCATCTTCCTCTTCTCCTTATTGTGGAGCTTTTCCTTTTGAAAAATGGCTTTTGGGTGTTTTTTGGTCATGACATTCTAGGAAATACCCAAACTCAAAAGAGATAGACTATACAAACAGTCTCTCCCTCTCTCTCTCTCTCTCCCTGCTTCTGTTCCTCACTCCTGTACTTGAAGTAGCTATGCAAAGGACAATATTATGGTCTTCTGTAAGAAATGAAAGGGAGTGAAAATATTGGCAGCGAATGATCAGAAATAGGAGATGATCTTGGAGTTTGTGCTTCCAATGCCATTTTGGGGAGTGATGAAACTAATGTTATAGATATAAGGGGTGTCAGTCATCGTATCAAACAAAATGCCATGTTTCTCCAACAATGGGGCCTCCACCAATGGGAAGGCCCAGCATGATTTCTAGGCATGAGATAAAATTAAGCCCCATCCCCAAAATTTAGGCCTATTTAAACGATGTGTTTCCCTGCCATTTCTCACATCATTTGTTAGAACTACATGAGTTGAAGAGAAATGGGGGGAAGGGTGGGGGGGGGGAGAAAACTTTCCTTTAGAAGTGCCCTGCAGTAGCCTAGGCTAGAATACCCCGATCTACTACCGATAGAACATCAGCCGATAGAAGCTCCCCAAAGGCAGAATCACCAGCTGCTTTGATCGACCAGTAGAAGGGGCCTCGGGATGAGCGCCCACGCACAATCCCCTCACCACAAGGCCGTTTCTATCGGCCGATGAAAGCTCCCCGAAGGCAGAATCCCCAGCCGTTTTGGGGCAAAGTGTGGCTGCCCACGTCCCTTCGCCATTAGGCAATGTCTTTTGGGCAATGGAAGCTCCCCAAGAGCAGTCACTAGCCACTTTGATCAGCCAATAGAGGTGGCCTCGCAGCGAAGGGAGTGTGCGTGGGTCCTCACCCCAAGGCCGCTTCTACTGGCCGATCGAAGTGGCTGGTGACTGCCTTGGGGAGCTTCCATTGCCCGAAGGACACTGCCTAATGGCGAAGGGACACGGGCAGCCACACCTCGCCCCAAAGAGGCTGGAGACTCTGCCTTTGGGGAGCTTTCGTTGGCCAATAGAAATAGCCTCATGGAGAGGTACGTGCGCATGGGCCACTCTTGGTGGGGGAGGAAATTAAGTCACCCCCAAAAAGATGGACGAGCTGTTTTTTCGGGGGTCAAAAAAAAACACAGTATACAGAGGTGGGCTGCACTTTCGGTGGCAAGGGGTTTGCTGGTTGTGAGCACTCACACATACTGCTTTGGGACTGAAGCGCAGCTTCAGACTGGCAACTAATTGACTCAGGCAGCTCCAGTGAATATATATGGCACGGAACTCACCTGGGCAGCCTGGGCAGGGGAGGGGAGTTAGTTATTTAGGGAAAGCATAACACAAGGGTGTATGGGTGGGCCCAGACAGAGATCACAGCTCGAAGTTTGCCCGAACCTCACCGACCACTCAGCAGCCCACTACTGAAAATATATGTTCCCTTGGCTTTACGCTCTACATTTTCCATTCTCCAGAGCCTCAGTAGAAGCTTACAGCATTAGCCATTGTTGAAGTGATGCAACATTAATTTTTTAAAAATGTTTCTCTGCAATAATTTTATTAAAGATTGCAAACTATGAAAAATATAAAAAAATAAGGAAAAAGAAAAGTCAAAAAAGAGAAAATGATGAGACTTTAATGATCTGTTTATAATTGATGATTAAAGATTTATTTAGCTTTATTTCTTAGGAAAGCAACACGTTTGGTGTTTTTTTGGGGGGGGGATGAACACTAAAATATAAACCTTATAGGTAGTCCTCAATTTACAACAGTTCATTTGGTGACTGTTCAGTTACAAAAAAAAGTGACATGACCATTTTTCATATTTAAGACCTTTGACCTCATGATCATGTGATTTGAAATTCAGATTCCTGGCAACTGACTCATACTTATGACCATTGCTGTGTTGCAAGGTCATGTGATCCCTTCCAACAAGCAAAGTCAATGGGGAAGCCAGATTCACTTAACAACCATGTTACTAACTTATCAATTACAATGATTCATTTAACAACTGTGGCAAAAAAGATTGTAAAATGGGGCAAAACTCATTTAACAAATTCTTAATTAACAACACACATTTGAGCTCAATTGTTGTCATAACTTTAAGACTATCTGTATTATTTATGGAAGGTCTTAATAAATTTTTGCTGATAAGGGCTGAAAAATTAGTTTTTGCAGTTTTAATTATCAATAAAGCATGAGATATGAGAAGATGTTAAGATATTTAACTATTTATAGTTGCTGGGGTGAAAGGGGGACTCATCTTTTACATACCGTATTACAGTATTTTGGCACAAGGATAGTTGAATTACAATAAGTTGCTAGTGAGGAAATCAGTCCTTCCAAAAGGAGATATACACTTAGGCTAAGGCCTACTTTGACAGTTGAAATAAATCAGTAATAATCTCATAGGAGATACTGGGGGAACGTTTTTTTATTAATGTGTTTGATTTTTTTTAAGCAAAAGTTTTTCTCACTGAAGAATTGAGAGACAGATTTACAGTATGTGGAAATTTTCCAGTCCAAAAAATCCAAATCCTTCTTCCCTGTTTTAATAAGGTTACATGTGTCTGTATTTGCTTTCTTTTCTAATAATCCTGCCTTTGAGATTTACTTCCTTCCTATGGGTACTCTCCATCGTTACTCATTTCCAAGAGCTTTTTTTGCATCCACAAAAATAATAAATCAACCACCATGGTTGTTTATTGGAAGATACTGACTGGAAATCCACACATAGTTCTTAAATAGAGGTCTTTCTTTGTTTTCATTTGACACTATTAAAACTGAATCATCCAATCTCAGAAAATGTGCAAATCTCAAATCAATTTGCTAAATCAAAGACACTGCACATGCTTTGCTGTTTGCCCTTATTGTCCCCTCTTTATCCACCCCACTTTCCTTTTTTTCTACTTTGGCAAGTTGTAATAATATTCTGGCTCCTTGCCAAGTATAAAGGTTACTATGGAAACAGTAAAGCTGCCTGAGCAAGCCAGAAAGGGTTGTGGCTTCTGGTATCTCCTCTTATGTTCAAGTTTGCCAGAGGGAGGGAGGGAGAAAGCGACAGACAGACAGACAGAAATGGCTATAGAATTTACACCGTCCTGTATTTAATGGTACCAAATGAAGAATGAATTTCTCACACCAAAAAAGGAAGGAGGGGGAAGAAAAACATATCATATTCTCTTGCCACACCCTTTTGAAAACATCCAATATATAACTATATTTTTATCAACTCTGAAAGGCAAATAACTTGCTTTCTCTTTTTTTATGTATTATGAGAAGAAAAACTTTTTGTGTTTTTTTTACATCATTTGTACTTTTTCTGGGATTTTGTAAAACAATGGTCTAGAGATTCAGGGAATTGCTACTATTGTTCTATGTGTTTGTGCAGAAGTAGTACCTAGTTGCAAGGTTCCCTGTGTTGTGGAGGCAATCTGTGACCTAATTTTCATTAAAGGTGGCTAGAGTTATTAGGGCCACAAAAAATTAATGGCAACGTTTCGTTCTCAAGCTAAACATACATTAGAGATCTCCTTTCTGCCATAAGCCAAACCCTATCCTTGTACTGAAACCCTCCCAAATGTGATACTATTCAGATACATTGAAGATACAATAGAGCTCTCAGAATTCTCCAGTGTACTGAGCAGAGAATCCAAAGGATGAGTTAACTCCACCTTTCTGCACAGAGTCCTTTTAAACTTTGTTTTTTCTTGTCTGTGTCCCAGTTTTGACTCAGTCTTAGCCAAAAAGAGATAAATTTAACAAGAGTTCCTCAGAGCCAAAAAGGCCATGGAGCCCATATTTGTGGAAACCAAGGACAGGACAAAGATCCTGCCTTGTCTATACAGATGAGCTGACTGTCACTCCTCACCTTACTTTTGCAGGCCTTCCTTTCGGCCAACAGATACCGGATTGAGCTACTCCCAGAGGACGTACTCTCATAGAGCTGACTGCTAACCGGATAGAACTGGATCTTGGGATAGGAGCAGACAACAATTCCAGGCCAAGAGACCATTTCATGGCTCTGGAGGTTGCTCCTCCTGTTGCTACAAGTGACCCCAACCCTCCCATTGGTGGCCACCTAGCCTATTCGCAAATCAGTGGGAGGTAACTACTTCAGACACCTGGGTTCTAAACACAGTGAGACTGGTATCACACTCAAATTCCTTTCCACACACCTGAGATTCTTCATACGTTGTCCCATATCAAAAGACAACACAAAAAGAGAAGGCCGCAATCCAACATGTGTTGGACATTAAAGCTATCCATTTGGCTCCAGTGGAACAACAGGGACAGGGATTCTATGCCATCCTATTTATAGTCCCAAAGGCCTTATAGTCCCAAAGGTTCTGGACCTGAAAAGATTAACTGACATCTGGTTTACAGGAGGTTCAAGATGCAGTCCCTCCAATCCATCCTGGAGAGCATCTGGGAGGACGATTTCTTAACATCCATAGACCTGACAGGGGCATACCTCCATGTACCCATCCTGCTGTCCCACCACCAGTTCCTCAGGTTCTACTACACGGGATGTCATTATCAGTACAGGGCCCTACCATTCGGACTCTCTTCAGTGCCCAGGGGTTTCACCAAACTAATGGTGGCACTGGTGGCCCACCTCAGGGCAATCCCAATCCACATCCAGTGTTACGTGGATGACATCTTGATCATTTTCACTTTCAGGTGGCAGAGAATTTAAAAGTCACAATCTGGGTCCTTCAGGACCACAGATTCTCCATTAATTATGAGAAGAGCCACCTGGCTCCTACCACCCATTTATCACACCTGGGGTTAATCATAGCTACCTCATTATGCAAGGTTTACCTATCACAGGAGCATCAGAACACCATAAAAGCATTGGTGAATTGGGTCCGAATGATCCAGTCAGTCTCCTCTCACAGCTCCTGGGCAAGATGGTATCTTGCATCACAATCGTCCCCTGGGCATGCACACATGCCAGAACCTTACAGTGGTTTCTCTTACCCCACCAAAGGTCCAGCAAGAGCAACTCATCTACCAAGGTTCAGGTTACACACAGGGTACTCCAGTCTTTCTAGTGGTGGATGTCCTGGGCCATGACAAAGGGATGTGCCTTCAAAGAGTCCAGCCATAGATGCCAGCCTCTTTGGATGCCCAGTTTGAATCACAGATGGCACAGGGGCAGTGCTCACAAGATGACCTGACAAACAACATCAACTGGCTGGAACTCAGGGCAGTCCATCTGGCCCTCAGATGGTTCCAGGGCAAGATCTCTGGCCATCACATTCTCATTCTGATGGACAATGTAGCCACCAATGCCTACATCAATCATCAAAGGAGCACCCACTCCAGGTCTCTCATGTGAGAGGCAGAGCAACTGGGTCTCTGGGCAGAGAAGAATTTTTTCTCCATAAGGCTGGAACACATATCGAGGACAACTAATGTACAGGTGGATTGGCTAAGCAGGACTGTAGTCAATCACTCTGAGTGGTGCCTCTATCAAAGCAGGTGGCAGCTCTGCTGTCGGTGTTGTCATGCGGGGATCTGGAATCACTGGCACAATACCCTATTGTGTGCAGCTTCATTAAAGGAGCAACCAACTTAAAGCCTCTGGTGGTACACAGGTATCCCACCTGGGACTTACCTAAGGTCTTGCAGGCATTCTCCTTAGCACTCTTTGAGCTATTACAGGCAGCCAACCTGCACTTCCTCACCTGCAAGGTAGCTTTCCTCATGGCTATTACCTCGGCCAGACAGATTTTGGAGCTGGCAGCCCTCTCCTTAAGAGAGGACTTGTGTGTATTCCATTCAAACAGAGTGGTTCTGCAACTGAATCCCTCCTTTCTCCCCAAGGTTAATTCCTTGTTCCACTGGGCACAGGAAATCATTTTGCCAGACTTCTGTTCAGGCCCGACCCATGCCCTGGAAAAGAAGTGGCACACCTTGGAGGTCAGGAGGGCTCTCCACATCTACATCAAAAGAACAGTTCCTTTTAGGAAAACAGAATCTCTGTTCGTGTCCTTTAATTTGATGACCAGATTGTCATCACTGAACAAGGGTGGCGTTGCACTTCTATGGTCAAAGGGTTTATGACTTGGAACTGATTTATCTTCTTGTGGTATAGTCTTTTCACCTTTATTGATATTTTAATTGGTTATTTTCAAACAGTTTGTATAATTATGTTAAATTTTATTCAGTTTATATCCTGCATTTCTATGTGAGTGCTTAAAGTAGCTATCAAAACAATATAAAGATTATTACAGATAAATAAATGGCAACTATTTTTATGCATTTTGTGTGATATCTGGTATTTTTTTATGTTGCTGTATTTAAACATTCTATTGAAAAGTTTATGGTAGATAGCCTGATTCTACTTGATGAAATAACAAGGTACATGTAGCTAAAAGAAATAAGTAATAAACAGCAGATACAAGTGCCTAATAAAATAAGTAAATAAATTGTCTATGTTACAGTTTCAAAATAATTACCAAATTTTATATTTTTTTATAAATGTTGGGTTTGTGTGTAGCAGTTTGGCTTCATGTATTTTATTAGGCATTTGGATTTCCTTTTTGTGAAGAAAAATGGGATTTTATTAACTGAAAAAAGAATTTGGTCTTGAGAATAGCTAATAGAATTTCTGTACTTATCTTATAGGAATAGTGTGACAGAAGTGTGACATCTAAGGCCCTCTGGATGCTGGGAATGACATTGTCCTTTCCATGTTTTATCTGATAGCACCAGTCAAAGATTATGTGGAAAAGATGAAAGCTTTTTCTTAGTCCAGCATCAGATAATCCTTGCCTATGAGAAAACCTTGTTATAGCAGATAATCACTATGGGATAACAGTTATTATCTTCAATACTGCAGCCTGCTATTGTTCATCAGTTTGTAAAGTGAGATTTTTGCCAAACCATTATCCTCTCAGAATGCATGAGGCTGTTTGATTTACTCTTGTGTTATTATTTCTTTTCTTTTCCAGAGACAGTTGCCTGAATTCATCAGGATGCACAGAACCACCAGGATAAAAATCACAGAGCTGAACCCTCACTTAATGTGTGCCTTATGTGGAGGCTATTTTATAGATGCCACAACTATTGTGGAATGCTTACATTCATGTAAGTGCCAAATAAGGGAGCTCCCTATTTGAATTTAACAGAATCTCTGGACTTTCTCGTTGACACAGGTCCAATTCAAATGTGCAGGATAATCATGTTATCCATCCAGATCACAAATTCCTTTCACTACAGGGTAGCTAATCTCCCATTCTTCAGATTGTCCTGGTAACCTTGATTTCCCTGATTTTCAAAATATTCTCCATGTCTTCTGTCCAATAAAGATAATTGTGTAAGCAAGACTGGAACATGTGTAACAGTTAAAACAGTAAGATATTATTTTAATGCAATGAAAGATGAGTTAGGCTAAAGTCTAATAGACTGAAGATTCCTATTGGCAAGATGCTTATACTTAAAATTATGAGGCAAGATTTAGTTAAGTCTGAGCTCTCATCTTAACCATTCAATGCTATTTGCCAGTTAGTCATCAATGAATGAGAAAAGAGGCGGGAAAGTTATCACTTAGCACAATATCATTAGCACAATAATATTCTTATTATTTAATGCTTTATATATTTGACTATCTACAGTATATGATGTATGTCTGAATACAGTTAATTGGCAGTTATTGATATAATTAAGGCTCTACTTTATGAAGAGCAAGTAGTCTAAAGATGCCTTCAAAAACTCTTGAGACATGAAGTTATTATTACATATGCATCCTCTGGAGTACAATTTCTCATTCAGATTCATAGCAAATATGCTTACATTCTTTGCAAAAGGGAATGTGTGATTTTAGGAAAGCTAGTAAAATCATTGTTTCAAAAGTGAAAACTGTTGCAATTATAGATGGTCCTCAGAATAACAGAGTTGGAATGGTCCTTGGAGGTTTTCTAGTCAACTCTTGCTCAACCCATAATATAAAAAATATCTTTTTTTGATATTTGCTTCAGAGCACATTGAAATTCACTGTAAAAAGTCCACTTCTATCATCATCTGAGTCTACAGTTGGAGCATAGATTTGTAGTATAGTGATTCCTCAAATATGAATAGCTGTCATGCGATCACTGTATGCTCTATGATTCTTAACACATTTAGCCATGTCTGCTCATGCAGAATGCAACTCTTTTCCATTTGATGATATCATTTTCAGAAAAATAAAACATAAACTCTACTGATTTGAATTCTTCACTTCCTGTCCACTGTAATTCACTGATGCCAAAGATGTCTATGTTCACTATAATCTTTTCTCTATTTACAATGTTGAGTTTTCCAAGGGATATGCATTTAAAATTCCATATTCCAATTTGATATAACTTTATACAGTGTAGACAACCTCTTTTATTATGGGCATCTTCAATTCTTAAACTTCACAAAGACTTTCCTCCAGCAATCTAACAATGCCATGAAAACCTACTAAAAACTGGCCCTTGCTTTTCCCCAATAGCTTGCAGGCTACTATCTAGCCTGGAGGTTCCACTGTTGGGTATCCATACCTGAATCATGTTAAGTTATTGCAATAAAGTGTTTTGTTGAGTTGTTTTTTTAACAGGATGTTTACCATTGCTTTTCGTAGCCCTCCTATTTTTCTGGATTTGGGACCTGCATATAGTTAATGAAACAACCATTTGTCTAGATTTGAGGAGACAATTTTTATTCATATCTTACTATGCATGTCTAGTTTTTGTCTTTGTTGCTCTGCATTTAAAAAAAAATCAGACAAAGGATTCCTTTTATTTACAACTAATATAGCAAAATCTGCAACCCTGGAATAATTTTTGACTCCAGACAGTTTTCTAGCTAGCATGAGTGACCACTGTTTTGCTTCATAGTAAATCCAGATTTGGATATATCTTCATTTCATAAATTCAGATTAATTTTCCTCTGTGACTCCCCTTTTCTACCAATGTTTTCTTTTCTTTTTTTAGTTTGTAAAACCTGCATTGTCCATTATCTGGAAACCAACAAATACTGCCCAATGTGTGATGTACAAGTTCATAAAACAAGGCCTCTTCTCAGTATCAGGTATTATATATTGTTTTATACTCCAGTTTAAGACTATTTGTATTTACCACAGATGGTGTCTGGTGGAGCCAGATATTAGCTTGGAGACTTTGGTCCTTTCTAAGTTTGGTTGTTTGCTTGCAAACATTTCATTACTAGAGTAAGTAATGAAATTATGTTACCTTGTCTGGTAATAAAATAACTATAAGAAAACAATCACACTCAGAGAGCAAAAAGGACTCTACAGTTCAACCCAGATTACACACAGTACATTTTCTTCAATTGGTAGCATATAGCAGTAACTGAAAAGCTTGCAATATGGTGTCTACCATACTGTCTATAGTGGATTCTTGTGTACTATTACAATGCAGGAGTCCAATAGTATCAATTCTTCATTTTCCTACAGTTCTGCATGTTTGGAGTTGAGAGATAGGGTATCACTACATGCTATTTCTTTTTACTTCACATGGTCCAAGCTTAAGATCTAACACTCTTTTCAGACATCCTCACATTTGATGAAATGGTCTGAAGAGGTCTTGATATTACATTTGTTTGAATATAAATTCAGCTTTTTCTGCAATTTTGAACATTATTTTATGGCAGAAAATTTCCTTTCCATACAAACCCAGTGTGAATAATATTTCCATTCAGGATTCCAGTTCATTATGTAAAGATTGGGAACTTTATGCAGCTCCATTTCTGCCTACTTTCAAGCCTTCAAGTGATCAGGCAAATACAAAAGGGGCTCCACTTTGCCCTTTGCTTTGTTTTCAGAAATATCTTCCCAGAATGTCATGCCTATGACATCTTTACAATTTAAGATGTTTGTTATTTAGAAATGATAGATATTTCCTCTGCTTTGGCTATGTCTACATCTTCTCTGATCAGCCTAAAGGCTTCTCTGCATTCCAGGTGTCCAAATTCTGAAAGGAGCTTACAGGCAGAAGACAAATATGTTGTTGGATATTTTTCCTCTCAGCTAATCCTCTATTAAAAAGATTGCTTCTGAACCTGACATTTTATAGATGAGTAGATCCAACTTCTCAAGGTAGAAATGGATAGGGATATTGAGAGAGGAGGCATTTGTATAACCTTGCTATGTTTTTCTGTAGTTGGCAAACTGTATGATAAGGTAAAATTTGAATATTAATTAAAGAGCTCTGTAAATTATAGTCTAGACAGAGTTCTTAAAAGAGTTTTTAACTCTTGCATGAAACTACAATAATTATTTAACCTGAGTACAATTGTGGTTTATGATATAGTGATCTATTTGACTTGGAACTTTTATATTAACCTCCTGTCAGAGGTATGCTTGCAGCTTGAATTCTCTTTCCTAAGAAATAAAATCCTAGGACCAAAGTCTGAATAAATTATTCAAATACGAAATATATGTACAGCTGTGTCTATTTATATTAATTTATTTTCTTTTACTAAATTTATCGATGGACAGATGACTGTACAGGGCAGAGAGACTTGGCCTGTCTTTTAGTTTGTCCAATTCCTTGCTGCTTTTTGAGGAGGGAATCTATGGGTTAATACTGACTTCTGGTGACTGCCTCAATAAATCCCTCAGTTTTCTTGGCAAAGTTTCACAAACTGGTTTCCCCCCATCCTAGGGCTGAGAGAGATGGATTGGCCCAAGTGGCTAAGATAGGATTAAAACTCATAGTCTCCTGGTTTCCAGCCTGGTACCTTAACCACAATGGCTCTGCTCTGTTACTAGAATAGACTAAATATTCCATTAGTGTTTTAATCTTTACAACATTACTTTTGTAATGTTAATGACGATGATGAAAACAACAATAATGACAACAACAATAATAATGCTGCAGTTTTTAATTCTAGATCTTTGGCTTGATTGTAAGACTTCTTTGTTTTTGTTTCTTAGTAAACTACCTCTGTTCATCTTCATGCAACAATTGAATCAAGCCAACACTTCTTTCTCTTGTAGCCTTGAATGGCAATCTTACTGATTCCCTTTAAAGCTGGTTTTTGGGGAACTTTAGTGAACTCTAATGATGGTTGGCATAGAAACCAAGTAGGCAACCTGCCATAGATACATCTTTCTGAGTGTATTTTTAGCACACAGTCTGTGTAAATTAATTTGTCTCGTAACACTTGAATCTCCCTGAGAAATATTGGCTAGCTTCACTCCAATGGGTCTTTCATGAAAGGCACCCAAAATATTTGCTTATTCAGATTTAAACTCCAAACAGACATAAATTGCCAATATGTAGAAATAAGTGTTTGTGGGGGAAGGGGGGGGAAGGGAATCAACAAGCAGGTTAAAAGTGCAGTAAAATGTCAGTAGGATTTAATGATCAAAGGGGAAAAATAAAACCCAAATAAAAATGGCAGTATCTTATTAATGTCATTTGTGTCACTAGAGCCTTCTAGTATCCTTTGTAATTTTAAGATGTCAAGCCAGTAAAGCTGTACTGAAGAATTGTTAAACCTTTTTATTATTGCAAAAAATGTGATTGCAAGGAAGTGGATTAATGGTTACATTTCAGATTTTCTGTAGTTTATATATGTGACTGACTGTTTTCAATTGCATCTTATCTGAATCATACTCCATTATTTTTTCATACAACAGCACAAAATATACAAAAGACATTTTGAAAAATACTTTCCTCTAGTTTTCTTGGTACTATAATGTTAAAAAGATACCACCAATTTTTCAACTTTATTTGTGATCATGAAGGCAAACATTTTTTTTAATCCTCTACATTATAGAAAGACAGCTTCTAGTTGGTGGTTAGAAAAAAATCCTAACATAATGACAGGTTATCACAGGAATTATTGATCAGGAGGTTCCTTCCTTCCTTCCTTCCTGTTATTGGTGTCTTTCCATATTCCACTAAGCCAACAGAGGGTAACTTGAAATGGCTTCAAGAGGCTTTCAATAATAATAGTGTAGAGTTGTCCCCAAAGGGGCAGAACCTATTTTTTTTTACCTGTTTTGAAGCGTGGTGATTTTAAGGATAATAATAGAATAGGGACACCTTTGAAGACAAACGGGCCAAAAGGAAAAAAACGAAAACATGTCAATGGATTTTTCAGGTACTCTAACTGGACACCCATTCCTACATTTATTTAAGAAAAAGAAAATAAAAAAATGATACTGAAGTAGAGCTATTTTGCTACTAGATTTCCTCAGTACTATTTTGTAGTAGTAGAGAATAAAAGTGGCAGCTGGCGGGCACAAATACTTCCTCAAACCACATTATGGCTGAGTATAATCTGTGAACCCATTCTTACATTGCCTGCTTTCTCACAGCATAAACTAATATAAGATGGATAGTTATCATGCACTGTATATTTCAGTCTTTGGGAAGATTTTTAGAATAGGAATTTTAATAGAATAATTCCCTGGGTTAGTTAAGGTTATCTTACTAGGTTAGAGAGAAAGTTGGAAGATGGGAAAAAACAGAGGGAGCAGGTAAACAGAGGTTTTGATGAAATCAGTTTGGAGGATTGAATCAGTTTGAACTAGTTGGTATGGGGAAAATATTGAATACAGAAAGAAAATATTTTCTTTAAAAATAGAATGAGTTGGGGGAACCATCTATGATAAGGTGCAGCATGGCACAATGTATAGGTCCAGGTTGCTGGAAACTGCTAGCAAAATGATAGGAAAATGTTCTTTTTTCTTTTAGTACACTGAACGCACAATCTTATATTTGATTGTCAACCACGATTAGTGGCTGAGTTCACAGAGTTTGCTGGGCAAACCCAAATAAATAAAATGATGACTTAGTGCAGGTGTGTCAAACTCAAGAGGCCTAGGGCCAGATTCAGCCCATGGGGTGTTTAGATCTGGGGCTGCCCTGGAAACTGAAGGACTGGCCTGCGGTGCCTCTGCCAGTGAAAATGGAGTTCGGGCTCTGTTTGCTGGTAGAGCGCTTGGGCCATATAGGCACCCCAACATGAGTGACATCGAGCTTGCCAAACCACCTCCCCCCCCCCCCAGGTCAAATACAACCCTGATGTGGCCGCCAATGAAATCAAGTTTGACACACCTAATTTAGTGTGACACATAAACCAGGCCAAGAAGCTGCTGATGGACTGAATCCCAAGCCTATATGATTCATTGCACTTTGTTGCACCTTAGAAATAATAGTGCAACCTAGGCATTCTGATTAAAGCACATTAAATGAGTTATTGACTCAAATAAATATAATGGCTCTCCTTATAACCCAGTTGCCAGTCATGCACCCATTTGACCAACTTACTTTAATTAGCGTGCCATGAATTATAAAATGTCAATATACATGCAATAAATAATATTACAAAATTAGATGAAGTGGATAGGATTTCCAAATTGTGCTAATATTGTGGCATTATGAGGGGAACACTGCTGGCCTAAATAAAAAGTGCCTATTAAATAAAATCTTCAATATTTTTCAACATAAATAATTTTTGTTTGCTTTCAGCCCCTCTCTAAATTACACATAGAAGCCCTACATAATAATAATTCTAAATCTTCTAAGATGCCACACATGCATAATACCAGGTTCTTAAAGAAATAACTAACAAGAATGGTCCTCCATCCTTGTTAGTTATAACAACATCCATACATTCTTAGTTTCACAGCAAGAAAAAAATGCTCCTCGTATTCTCCTATCCACAGTATGAACATGGTTTGATAATAATTTCTTATGTAATAGCTGCGATGATGTTGCCTTATTTTTATCCCTAGTCCATTGCTTAGCCAGTTTAAAAACATTTTTAGTTTTTTCCTTGTTCTCTTGATATAGTTTTTTTTGCCATTGACAAAATTTAGGGTGCTTAATCAAGAATGAGTTTGCTGGAGTGGTCATGGGAGGAATCTGTCCAGTTCCTATTAACTACTTTAGGATATCAGCACTTAATCTTCCATTCTACTCACTGGAAACTGCCCTTCACAACTGTTTAGGGTGAGACTACAGCAAACACTTGGTTTCATAAAGAGATCATGCAGATGTGCCCACACACATGCCTAACCAGTTTCCTAAAGGTGTATATATATATATATTCCCAATGCTTTATTGGGTTTTTTCATTTATACATAGTACCATTACTTATTAAACAGTGCTGTGATATTATATATACATTTATGTGTCCTATCCAAACTTTCAATACATACTATTTCCATAGCCTCATATCTATTACATACATTATTTTCATTTTCTATTCTTATGTCTATTGTCAATCCCTATATACCACATTTCCCATATTGCATTGTATTCCATGTCTGCTTTCCCTTTTAGTTCCAGAGTTAATTTATCCATTTTGAAGATTTTTTCAATTTTTAAACCTTCAGGCGGTGTGGAGTTTTTCTTCCAGTACTGCGCACAAGAAATCTTGCTGCTGTTAATACATGTAATATAAGATGTTTTATCTTTCTGTTATAGCTTCTTTTTATTATTCCTAACAGGAATAATTCCAGGACAAAATCAATTTTGTTTTCAATTAACTCTTCTAACCACACTTGAATCACTTTCCAATATTTTTTCGCTTTGGGGCATAACCACCAAGAATGGAAGAAGGTACCTTGTTGTTGTCCACACTTTCAGCAATTTTGGTTTTAAATTTTGATAGATCGTAGCCAATCTTGAGGGTGTCATATACCAACCACAGAACATTTTAATGTGATTTTCTTTATAAGCTGCCTATTTTGTTATTTTATAATTCATATTCCAAATATTTTCCCACTCTTCCAAATCAATAGTATGTCCAAAGTTTCTACCACATGCAATCATTGTTCCTTTCACAATTTCTTCTGCTCTATCAAATTCTAATAAATGCTTATATATCTTTGATAATAATTTCTCATCTGGGCCAATCAAAATTTTATCTAGTTTTTGTAGTTCATTGCCTATACCAAATTCCTCACTATCTTTTTTATATCTTGTTTGTACTTGCATATAAGTCCACCAGTCCAATTTTATTCCATTCTTCCAATTTCTGTATACTCTTTAAATTTCCTTGTCAGTTTCTATATTTTTTAAAAGTCAATAGATGATGCAGATAAGGAGGGCAAAGGAATCAGAAAAATCAACTTTTCTTAACTGATCCAATTTTAAAACATTAGAGATAGCAGTACCAGAGTCACTGTTAGTTTATAGAGAAAACTTTTAAGAAAAAAAAGCAAGGAAAAGCAAGGAAGATCTACTCAACAAATCTGAAGTGCAACCCAATGGGAGAGGCCAATAGGAACAGGAAAGAAGAACAAGAAATCTATAATTGGGGCACTGGGACAGTGAATGTCACCATTGGTAACACTAGGAACTTTATTGTTAATTATGCTCTTTCTGTAAACAGCTTAGATTCATACTGTTTGAACAAAACGTGTAATAAACAACAAACTATTGTGGGGAAAACATGTCCTGGCAAAGCAGTGGTCAGTATGCAGCATTGCAGGCTAATTCTGCCATTCTTCCAAGGTCAGTAAAATGAGGACCCAAATTGTTAGGGGCATTATGCTGACATTATAAATTAACCAGAGTGTGTTGTAAAGAATTATGAGGTGGTATATAAGTCTAAGTGCTATTGCTATAATGTGCTATATAATTACAGGAGTCACTTTGAGAGGGGCAGCAAATAAATGAGTTTTATAAATAGGCAAGTGATTGGGAAGGGAATCTTGTCCGTTACTGCAGAGATCTATGAGTTTGTACCTTAGCACTGCTTCTGATCATTAAAAATCTAGATGATCCCACAAATCCAAATCTTTTTAAAGAAATAAAAGTTTTAAACTGAGATTTAAAATGTTAAGCCATGTAGCCTTGCATAAGATAGTTTTGTCTGAGGATTTTTCTCTTAATTTCTTAAAATGGTATGGCCTAAAATGGTATGGAGGGACAGTACAGGGGGAATGCAAGCTTGCTTTCTACATTTAAATGGAGTGTTACTCACAAGGGACAAAAATGCATTTTTCTATTTGTACAACAATAAAACAGGTTCTTTTTCCTTTTGGAGGAATTTAGTTTTATATGAGAGTGAAAGTTCATTCTCCAATTTGTAAGTTGGTTTCCAAATGTTTCATTATCAGCCTAGGTAAATTCACCAGCAGAGTTTAGGGGATATCAGTGTACTTCTATTTATAAGGGCTTCAGGTGTGGTGTGTCATGAGGGTCTTGTGATGAGTCAGATGTGAATCATCAGTAAGTCTTGTGACAGGTTTTGTGACAAGAAGGTTACATAAGGCCAGTGTGATTGGGAGGTGAACTGCTGGTGGTGGGGGTTGCATGGGTTGGTTGAGGGTCAGTACTGTCTCTGTTTGGCTGTGCAGTTGATTTGGATTTTGCAGGGTTCATAGGCTGGTTGTAGGTCAATGTGTTTCTTGATGGAATTGCTTGTAGAGTGCCAGGCTTTGATGAACTCATGACCGGAGTGGATGGTAGCATGGCTGATGATTTTTGTGTTGTTCCAATCAATCTAGTGCTGTTTGGTGTCAGTGTGGATAGGGATTAAGGATTTGGGATTGTGGTGTTTGATTGCCAGCTGGTGTTTGTAGATGCTGTTTTTAATTGACATTGTTTGTCCCCATATAGGTTGCAAGGGATACCACTGATTTTATAGTTACATTGTTTCTTTCATCCCTCTGTATTTTTTGTTGGTTCTGGATAGTTCCTTTGGAGTGTGGCTGTGGGTTTATTGCTATTCTTAGGGGTTGGAAGATTCTGGTTGTCATTTCTGACACCCCAAATGTTACTAGATGTTACCTAGATGTTACCCAGTAATGAAACTTTCGGAAACCAATCCATAAGCTCAGAGAACAAACCTTCAGCATCATCCTATACCTGAGCTAGAGATATTCATTTACTATAGTTTTATATTTCTATTTACTTTCAGTTAATTTTTTTGTTGACAGCCTGCTTATCTTATTTCAGATCAGATAAAACTCTACAGGATATAGTATATAAGCTGGTGCCAGGACTCTTCAAAGGTATGAATATGTGACTGATAAGAATTTAATAGAATTTGGGACAGAGTTTCCTAACTCACATAGCACAATGCAGCAATCTTTATTTTGATTTTGCCTGATTTTTAATGTGGAGCTGATAAATAATAGTACATAATTATTAAGTGGGATAAAAGAATTTTGAAAAGAATATTTGGACTTAATGCAAACCAGATTGCCGTTCTTTTTTATAATTCATAATTGATAATTGTTTCTGAATAATAAATATATTTACAAAATTAAAGAGAAGGATGTCACTAAATTAATTACTTTTGCTTTCATTTGTAGATGAAATGAAGAGGCGACGTGATTTTTATGCAGCATATCCCCTGGCAGACGGTATGATGTCTGTTTCATTTGTCTTCTGTTGTATGTCAACAGCAATATGCATTTTAAAAAAAATGTGTGATTTTCATTCCCTTTCTTTACTTGTTTAGTTCCCAATGGATCCAATGAAGACAGGGGTGAAGTTTCAGAACAGGAGAAAGGGAATCTAACTGATGATGAAACTGTCAGCTTATCCATAGAATTCTATGAAGGAATCAGGTAACCATTTAGGGAATATAAAAGAAATGATATTTTGCTGACATTTTTTCTGACATTACATCATTATAGTTTTAATATTTTTATCTATTTTTTCCTTGAAAAGTGGCTTAGGGTCATTTAATTGCCCACATCATTTTGGTACAAGTAGTCCTCAATTTCTGATCATTCATTTAACAATGGTTAAATGGATGGCTCAGAAAAAATTATGATGGCTCAGAAAAAATGACTTTCAACCTGCCGTCAAAGTTATGACTGTTGTGCCACCCCTGTGGTCATGACTGCAATTCAGAGTTTGGCAAACAGTTCACATTTATAATGGTTAAAGAATGTTGCGATTGTGTGATCATGATTTATGATTTTCCCAGCCAGCTTCTGACAAGTGAAGTCAATCAGGGAAGCCAGATTAGTTTAACAATCGTGATTTGTTTAATGACCATGTGATTTGCTTAACAATCATGGTAAAAATAGTTGTAAAAATCATGCATAATGGACGCATAATGACTCACTTAATGTCCACACTGCTTAACAACTGAAATTCAGAAGCCAATTATGGTAATAAGTTGAGGACTATCTGTATATCATCTTTGTCTGTATTCATCTCAGAATGTGATATGTATGTATAGGTTTAGAACTAAACAAAAGTAGAACCAAGGGAAAGATTTAATGTTTACATTGAATTCTTACATTTGTTGAAAAGAATTAGTTTTAACAAGAAAGAAAGTGCCAAAGCAACAGGAATGTTACAATCTGAATAATTTTTAAGGGGGGGAGGGGCAAACAGAGCACCCGCGAATAGCTGTGGACACAGTACACAAAAAGATAGGCTCAAGTCCAGATGGATTTCGACAGACTTGAAACTGGGCCCTATCTAATAAAATGAAATTCAATGCAGAAAAAGTAAGATTTTACACTTAGGCAAGAAACAACAAATGCATAGGTACATATTAAGTAAAACTTGGCTCAGTAGCAGTAACTGCAAGAGGGATCTTGAAATCCTAGTGAACAGTCACTTAAATATAAGCCAGCAGTGTGTGGCAGCCATCAAAAAAGCTAAGGCAATCCTAGGCTGCATTAACAGAAGGATAAAATCAAGGTCATGTGGTGTTAATACCTTTTTATAAGGCCTTGGTCAGACCACACTTGGAATACTGCATTCAGTTTTGCTCACCATATTATAAAAAAAAATGTTATAGATTCTGAAAAGTCTGCAGAGAAAACAAAGATGATTAGTGGGCTGAAGGCTAAAACATATGACACAAGGACAAGCTTTCATTTCCTTCTCACATCCTTTTAGAACATAGGATCTGAAGCAAAGGACAAATAAGTCTTCAGACTGCTGGGGATTTGCTCCTGTGTAACAGAGAAAGTTTTCATGTCCACCTCAAACCATTAGGTTGTTTAGCACATTATTATCAATGCTGACTGATATCATCTCCCTGGGGCTTCAAGAATACTTGTCATTTTATTTTTTTTTGAGATTTTGGTTACTGAACTAAGTATCTTCTGTATATAGAGGCTTTTCTAACTATCCATCATCCACAATTAAAAATCTTTTTTTATCAAATTATGGTAACTAGCCAAATAACACAGTTTACATAGACATTGAAATTATTGCTCTTTTTTATATAGTAAAAATAAAAATCTATTTCAAACAATCTTTACTTCTGTTTTACAATAGGATCTTTTTGAATTTGTTTTTATCCTTTTTTTCTTTGTGTGTAGATATCTAGTGAGCAAATAATGAAGAAATGATTTAGAAAAATGAAATAATTCTGGCCAAACCTTATAATCATTACATTTATATTTACCAGATACAGTGATACTTAAAAGTTTATGAACCCTTTTGATTTTTCAATATTCCTGCATAAATATGAATCAAACATGATCTGTTTTTCACACGTCCTAAAACTAAATAAAAATAACTCAATTAAACAAATGAGACAAAAACATTACAGTGTAATTGTTCATTTATTTATTGAGGAAAATGATCCAATGGTACATATTTGTACATTGCAAATTATGTGAATCTTTACTTTAAGTAACAGGTATGCTCCCTTGGGGGCAGCAATAATGGCAACTATATATTTCTGACATCTCTTGATCAGTCTTGCACTGATCAATAGGAAGAATTTTAGTCCATTCCTTCTTACAGAACAGCTGCAGCTGAGGGATATTTCTGGGCTTCTTTACATGAACTGCCCATTTCAGGTCCATTTACAACTTGTGTATAATATTAAGGTCAGGACTTTGACTTGTTTATTCCAAAGCATTAACTTTCTTCTGCCTTAACCATTCTTTGGCTTGTGTGCTTTGAGTTGTTTTCTTGCTGCATGATCCACTTTATTTTGAGCTTATGGACAGATAACCTAATATTTTCTAGTAGAATTTGCTTGTGCAATTAAGAATTCATAGTTCCAGCAGTGATGGCAAACCATCCTTGTTAGGGTGAGCAAAGCAGGTCCAAACCATGATGCTGCTGCTACATGTTTCATAGATGGAATAAGATTCATTTTCTGGAATGTAGTTTTGCCTTTTGCCAAATATGAAGTTTATCATTCCAACCAAAAGATTCAATATTGATCTCAACTGTCCACAGCAATGGTGGTACTCAGCAGGTTCTGACCAGTTCTGGAGAACCGATAGTGGAAATTTTGAGGAGTTCAGAGAACCGGCAAATACCACCTCTGACTGGAGATTTTACGGTATTCTTCCCCTGCCATGCCCACCAAGCCACGCCCATAGAACCGGCACTAAAAAAAAATTGAATCCCATTACTGGTCAACAGAATAGTCTTCCAGTGGTCTTCTGACTTATCTATGTGGTCTTTTGTAAACTAGCTGAGAAACTATTTGTTTTGAAAAGTAATAGCTTTCTTCTTTTTGTCATGTACATCATCACTGTTTAGTGTTCTCCTGATGTTTATCTCATCAACACTGACATTCACAAGGAGTAGCGATCTTTGGTTCCTTTGATGTTAACTTGGTGTTCTTTGAGATCTCCTAGACCAGGGGTGTCAAACTCAAGGCTCAGGAGCTGGATGCAGCTCGCAGGGTGTGAAAATCTGGCTCACGGGGCTGCCCTGGAAACAGTGAAGGACTGGCTCACAGTGCTTCTGTTGGCAGCCTTCCTGAGCTCCGTTTTCATTGGCAGAGGGTTGCAGGAGGGCATCACAGCCAAAAATGGAGCTCAGGAACTCGATTTTGCTGGCAGAACACTCGGGCCACCACAGGTGCCCCCGACGAGTGACATCAAGCTGGTCATGCCCACCTTTGCCATTCCCACCTGGGCCCCCTGAAGTCAAACACAACTCTGATGCAGCCCTCAATGAAATCAATTTTGACACCCCTGTTCTAGACCATTACATACCTTGCTCTTGATGTGATCTTGGTTGGACAACAACTCCTAGAGAGGGTAACAATGTCATTGAATCATTTATTTGTACACAATCTTCCTATTTCCTTGGAAATAGATTGTAATGTTTTTCAGCTTGATGAGCACAAATAACTTTTTCAAGCTCCTCATAAATATCCTTTGTTCAAGCCATGCCATACCTCTTTTGCAAAGAAAGTGAAACCCTAGAATTCTGTTCTTTAAATAAGGCAGGATTTCCAAACTGTCATCTAATTACCATCTTATTGACTGAAACATCTGTATCTAATAACCCCTTCAAATGAATTGATAATCCTAGAGATCCACATACTTTTGCCATACATAGATATGTAGTGTTGGATTATTTTCTTTAATAAATAAATGAACAAACATAATGTTTTGGTTTTTGACTCATTTGTTTAATTAGGTTCTCTTAATCTATTTTAGGACATGAGAATAACAGATCATGTTTTAAGTCATATTTATGCAGAAATGTTGAAAATTCAAAAGGGTTCACAAACGTTTTAGCATTAATATGGAAGGTTATATCCTTTCTCAGTACAGTTCTTGGCCTCTTCCTAATTCTTATTATGTCTTATTCCCTATCTTCAGTTTGTATCAGTTTGTACTGAGAATTGGCTAATTTATATCCCCTTCAAATTAATTTAACAGGAGGTTATACAGCTTCTCTCTTAGACACAATTTGGCAAACAGTGATTTGTACAGATATATATTTGGCTAGCTTTTATTGAAAAACAGAAATACTAACAAGGGTGAAAAGACAATACTAATGGTAGAGTCATCAATAGCATATCCGATTGCTTCCTTTTTCTAAGGATAGATCCCTATTTTCTGAGATTTGCTTCTTGTAAAGTCATATGCCATTAACACTAAAGGAAGATATTTTGCTGCATAAGCCACAATCACAAACAGTGTTCTCAAATCAAGATGTTTAGTCTTCAATATTGATAGCTAATACTGGTCTAATAAAATTGCCTCACTCTGGAAGTAAAAATGCATCATCATCTTTTCGGCCCTTTGCAACATTCAAACGCAGTTCCTCCAAATAATTATTTTATTTTGCCTAATAATACTTTATTATATAGAAGGTTTTTTTACATACAGTTAGAAAAAAAGAAAAAAAATGTATGCTCTGTAGCTTATATAACTAAAATACATGCAGAAATAATCATATTTCTGGATTCTGGGTGACCTCGGTATATTTCACGTACTAAATGAATTAACTTCCTAGCTATCCCTTTATCTCTACAGTGGTATCTCGGTACTTATTGCTAATTGATTCTGGGAGACACAATGAATACCGAAAACTATGAGTACCAAACAAATTTTTCCCATAAGGAATAATATAATGAATCACAAGACAGATTCTAGCTTGTGTATTGAATACTAAACAAATGATGAGTACAGGGAGAACATTTCACATCAAAATATATTGAATACCAAATCTGTTGAGTTTCAAAGCAGTTGACTATCAAGGTAGTCAAGGTAGTCAACCACTGTATCTGTATTGGTATACATAAATATGTATACCAACTCATTTATCTTCTTAATTCTTCAGAGACGAAAATAGAGGGACTGTTGAAAATGGAA
Source organism: Laticauda laticaudata (assembly GCA_004320025.1). Taxonomy (NCBI): domain Eukaryota; kingdom Metazoa; phylum Chordata; class Lepidosauria; order Squamata; family Elapidae; genus Laticauda; species Laticauda laticaudata. The sequence continues at coordinate 107,496 of BHFT01005880.1, forward strand.
ACACAGAAAAAGATAAGGTGAGGTACATCATGGTATGGGTTCTTTATTAAATTTAAACAGCTATACATTCTAATGTTATTTGAATAGGCAAGAAATATATACATTTTATCTAATCCCATTCATTGTTTATGTGTTATGACAGCAATTATTTTTAATTGGGTGGACTTGTCTAAAACCTTTAAGCTGGAATCCTTGTTTACCGTTGTAATTGTTTTATGTAAGGTTCAAGTGGCTATACAAAATGGCATTTAGTTTCATTGCATGAGGTGCAATGACAATAAACTACACCTCCTCCTCCTCTTTTTTTAATATTAATAAAGGCGACCATATCTCACCTGCAAAAAGTTTGAGAACCTTTAAAGGAGCAAACAGATAGCGTTTTCTATGTATAATTGTTACCATCTAGTGGCAATTTTCACCCTCAGATTGGGTAGCCTTAGTATTTTATTATTTGGAAGCAAGTTGTAGGATACGGAGTAGATATGGAAAAAACTCTAATATGTATAAGAAACTTAAGTTTAAAACATATTATTAAAAAGAATCCTGAATCTGGGCTTAAGTGAACTCCTAGGCATACAAACGTCAGCATTGTTTGCTTTTGTTTCTGCTACTTTCTTTTCCATCAATATTATTTCCATATTTCCTTTTTTTCTGTTTTGTTTCTTTATATTTTCTCTTTCCCTTCCCTTTCCCTCCCCTCTCCTCCTTTGAAGACTCTCTCTCCTTCAAAACCCAGGCTTCATTTTTTTGCCTTTGCTGTATACCACAAAGACATCCAAATTACATCTGGTGGCTTTTGCCTGAGAACTTCTTGCACTCCTCCTCCAACCTTCACCCCTTAGTTTCCTAACCCTTTGGCAGATATACAGTGACTTCCATACCTATTTCAACTTCAATCTCCTGCTGTGCAGTCCAGCCCTCTCCAATTAAAACCATCTCTCGCTTTTCTCACATTCCTCTGTAGAAGAACAGCATGAGATTCCTCCGATGTCCTGCTGCTATGACTATCATGCACTTGGCAAAGTTCCTCCGGAACAAGATGGATGTTCCCACCAAATACAAAGTAAGTTTCAGGCAAGCACACACACCATTTTCTTGGTCCAAGGGCTGAGGTTGCTGCTGGACTTTTGTATATTTAAAATTCTTCATAGCTAAAGGTTAAAACAAAAAACAAATCAGCAGCTCCTCTTACTAGCTTCTACAAATATTAAATTGGCTAAGCTCAAAAATCAAGATGCAAGAGTTGTAGTTTGTATATTCTCTATCTCTCCCTTCACCCAAAATCAAAAAAGTAGAATAAAATTTGTTATTTTAAGGATTTAACAAAAACTTAATACAACATTATTTTCCCAATTATTTATTAAAACAATGTGATTAAATATTTCCATGCACATGGAATCAACCAGAATTTATTTATTCCCCTATTGGATCAATATTATTACATCCCATTCACTCTGAACTAAGCCCATTGTCTAGATTATTGTGGTGCAGACAAGATATGTATATGCATTTTTCCCCCAAACTCAACCTACATTTCTTTTTTTAAACTCCATATGAAATTAAGCTGAGAACTATACGGTGGCTTACAGATTTCCTTATCTTCACAGCTTGACAAGGAGAGGGGAGGGAGTGGGGGGAAAGAGAGTCATTAAGAAATGCAGGTTACTGGATTGGACTTCTTGGGAAGACTGGTGGACTGAAGATAGCTTTCCAAAAAGCGGAGACAATTGCAGCGGAATGAAGAGTTGGCAAGTAACCTGCCTCTTTATTAATTCTTAGCCAAGGAGAGTTGAGATCACCCACAAAGCTGCTTCTCATGAAGAGACCTCAAGACAGCAGACAACAATGTTTTTAGAGCTCTGGGACACAAAGGAATAGCCATCTTGGTCAAATTACATTTGGTCTTTGAATGGCCACAGGGTTTGCATAGATCTTTTTCTAATCACTGTTTGGTAACTGGTTTTCTGCCTTTACAAATTTCCATTACAATGTTTAATAACAACAGATGAGTTTCTTTCAATCATTATTAAAAGAAGTTTTACATATAAGTTGAGGAATTTTGTAATAAACAGTAAAATAATGATTAAAATTTTGATTTTAGAAATTTAGAAACATATTAGAGGTCCAGTTAAATTTGAAATAACTTTTTGGAATTAATTATCGTGGGACTTTAATGTGGGAAAAAGCTTTTATTTTGAATGCTTAAAAATCTTAATAAAACTTTAAAAATTGGATGCTAGAGGATACTAGGAGAAACTAAAAATGATATTTAAAGGAGAACATCATTCAAACTCAATTTATTCAAAATTAAGCAAAAATATTTTAACATTGGGCATTCTGAATGATATTTTTGGACAATGAATCTAGAAATTGATTCACTGAGTGGCTTTACATTTGGACTGTATTTAAAAGTTGTTATGAAAGAGGAACCAGTTTTACATTACAATATTGAAAGTGACATGCAAGTGGATTTCAAAACAAAATGATTGACATAGAAAAAGGTAGTGCATTGGACATACATTGGACATACAAATAAGACATACATCTTATTTCATACAATAAGAAATCAGCAGATGTCTTAATAATTAAAAGTAATATATCAAAGAAATAGCACCCTGACAGGTGCAAGGAAGCAGGAAAACACAATGAATGGATCAAAATGATACATTTATTGCTATTTTTCTATTGACAGGAATCTAGCTAGAATAATGCACTCACTATGGAAATTGCTAAATAAGCAGTACAAGGTTTAGGAAAGATCTGCTTTCCATCCATCAACAGTTCAAGGTTAGCCAGTCTTTTCACTCCTCCCCTCACTTCAGCTACAAATTCCATTATACAACACAAGAGAGTGACCTGGATAATTTTCCTACACTGGATTTATCAAGGAAGCTTGTTAAAACTTTGAAAAATTTTGTAAGTCAGGATAAAATGAAAATAAATCAGTTTCTAGGATAATTAGAAGGACTAAAGATTGAGATTTTACATAGGAGAAGGAAGGGATATAAAGCTAGTTTATTTTATCAAGGTTAAAATAGATGTTATTCCTACTAACACTTAATGGACTTTTGCTGACATTAGAGTCGAAATAATGAGGTTTTATTTATAGATAAGAGATGGGATATGGGAAGAAGAAATCATTTGTTGTATTTTAAGAAAAGATGGTAAGTTATTAAAATTGTTTATACTTGTGAAGAAGGTGGGAAATATATATTTCTTTTCTTTTTCTATATTCTTATTTTGTCCTTTTTATTTTTCTTTCTATTGTTTTTCTTTTCTGCACTCTTTATTTTTTTAATTCTCTCTTTTTGCTTCTATTGTGTAGTTGTAAATTTAAATAAATTTACCACCAAAAAGAGGTATTCAGGTTACTGAAATCTGTGGCAAATATTTAAATTTATGCCTGTGTCATATAATTCTGCATGTCTTAAACTTTGTTTATTAGGTGGAAGTTCTCTATGAAGATGAACCTCTAAAAGAATATTACACTCTCATGGACATAACTTATATCTATCCTTGGCGAAGGGTTAGTAAGAAAAAAAATCCTCTACTTGAAAAAATTAACTTGCATCATCTTAATGAGATTTAATTATCACACTAAAGAGAAAATTTGGAAGATTTTTAAATTTCAAATTTTCAACATGAGAATTAAAAGCCTTAGAATTTTTAAAAACATCTGGGACTGTATTAAAACATGTTCATTAATGAAGAAAAGGGATAAATAACAGCTTAGTCAGCCTCTTGAAAGTTGGTAATCCTATTTCCCCATTGTACCTATAATTTTAGTTACCTTGCTTACACATAATCTATCATAAGGCTAATAAAATTTTAAACTACTCCATAAGATTTTGCAATAAAATAGACTATTGTCCAGCCTTTTAAAGCTGGCAAACTCAAGAAACAAGAACCATTTGGATTTCTTGAATGATTTTTATTACAGTAAGGTTATATAACAGAATTTCGGAAGCCTACCAAAATAATTCCCCATATCAGCTTACACCCAAGGAGTTACTTGCTTCACATTTCTTTTGCACACTTTGCCCTTCCTCTGGACTGAGGGATCTTTTCAGAAACAGACTTACTGCATCCTCTTTGTCCATAGGGTCTGTTAAGGATTCTGTTACAATTATAGTAAACTACAATCAAATTTCACTAAATTGTTTTAGAGTGATACTTGTCCATGAAGAACATAATCCACTGGGTTTTTTTTAACAGAATAAAACAAAGCCAATCCATGTGTTTGGCTTATCTTTACTCAGAAGAGAAAAATAAGGGGTGGGAAATTTATTTATTTTTATATAAATTACACAAAAAAAATCCAACAACTCTGAAATTTTAGCCTTATTTGGAATGAAAATATGAATTCCGTGAATTAAAGGTCTGATGGATGCCAGGTTCAAGAAGCTTTTTAAATACATAACAGATATAAACTGCACTTTCTTCTCCATTCAAAGACAAATCCCGAAATGGGAAAGGAAATAATTAAGATTCAACTAATTTTACTTTTGTTTTTTTATTCTGTTTTGTTTTGTTTGTGCCTTTAAGTCAATCTTGATTCTTGATGACTGCCTGGACTAATCCTTGCAGTTTTTTGGGAAAGATTTTGGAAGTGGTTGCATTGCCTCCTTCCTAGGGGTGAAAGAGTGAGTCAAAGTCACCCAGATGACTTTATATCTAAGGCAGGACTGGAACTCACAGTCTCCCAGTTTCTAGCCTAGCACCTTAATACAATATCAAACTGTCTCTTTTCAACTAAAAACATATAACTTGACATATAACTCAAAGATGCTTCTTTTTAAAAACTGTTTTTTCCTTGAGAAAGAAGAATATGACATTTAGCTTCTCATCCAAGAAGCTTCATCAGTTTGTGAAGCTTCTTGGATGAAAAGCAAAATAATTTTTTTCTTTTTCCTCAAGGAAAAAGCACTCCAGTTGCCTTTTTTTGGGTGGGGTGTGTGTGGAACACCTTTGAGACAACTATGACCTGAGTGACTGAATCTCTATAGACATTAATTGTTGGCTATTTAAATATATATATATATGAAAAAAAAAGCATTTAATACTTCCAAAACATATTCTAGGTTTCGTTGGAGAAAGCTTTTATACGATCACAAGTTTGGCTTAGTATGTGGTAGTTCTGAGTAGATACATAGCATCAATCAAATTAGGCCATAACTTGGTTTCTGAGCAGGTAAGAGGTAGAGTAAACTATGCAATAGGAGGTGGGACTAAGGGACCCATAGTTTCAAGAGATAAATTCTCACTGTAGTGACTTCTTTGTTGCTTGGTTTTGGGGGGAATGGAGGGCAAATGCCACATATTTAGTCTGAACCATGGCATCGTCAGGCATTTTTCTGTGAAGCTATGCTGCTGCCTTATTGACCTATAAAATATGCTGCCCACTGATTTGCAAAAGCATCCTATCTTTTGTGGGGAGTTAGCTTGTAAGGTATGAAAAGTACCAAATAGCTTAGTATTCCTCACCTTGGTAAACAGAAAAAAAATAAAACCTGGTGCATGAACTGGACCAAACTGGATAAATAATCTCATTGGAGATGTGTCTTCTTAGTGGTGGTGGTGGTGATTATGGGACTCTCTCTACAGCCAGTTTTCAAAATTCTGGTTTTAAACAAAAGCTTATGACATCCATCTGTCTGTCAGCCAGCTAATCAACCGATCAACCAATATTTATATACTGTCCCAATCCAGTAGATGCGATAAGCACTGTATAAAATCATGATGTTTTATTAAAAATAGTTGTTCAATCACAATCCTTCTTAAAGGCCAAAGGCCTGCTTGACACAAAAGTGTTTTCAGTGTTTTTAAAAGTCAGCAAAATGTCCAGGAATATCTTTGCAAATAGTGCATTGCATGAAGAGCCAGTAAAGATAGCCTTCAGCTTAAGATCATAATTAGGACCAGAATTTTTTGTTGTTAATCAAGGCAGTTGTCGTATATGATTTTATGACCTTTTCACCATGAATGTAGCAAAGCATTGCAGTTGTTAAGTGAATTATGTAATTATTAAATGAATCCAGCTTCCCCACTGACTTTCTTCATCAGAAGCTGGCTGGAAAGGCCACAAATAGCAATCACATGAGTCCAGAATGCTGCAACCATTGTAAATATATGCCAATTGCTACATGCCCAAATTCTAATTCTTTGACCATAGGGATGTTTCAATGTTGTAAGTGCAAGGACTGGTTTGGACCATTATAATTTTGAATAATTGCTAAATGAATAGTTGCAAGTCAAGGTCTACCTCTATTGGGAAAGCTTGGCTTCTGGATTTCTTATCTTCCATGAGGTGGAATTTGGAATAGGGCATCTCTGTGAATGGACCAGTAGCAAGATCATATTTAATAAGATGGTACATGGTTATTTACACTGTTATAATAATTGCCTGAGGACCATATTACTAAGTCAATATTAAAATATACTGATGAATGTTTTAACTGTTGTACAACTGCAGTTTTATGCCTTTTTTGTTTTATAATGTTAAAATTATGTCTGATATTTTACTGTGCTTCTTTGCCATTTTTTTTCTTGGAGTTGCAAGTTGCAAGCTGCTAATATATCCTGTTTCTTTCCTTCAATAGAATGGCCCTCTTCCATTGAAATATCGTGTTCAACCTGCCTGCAAGAGGTTAAAACTGTCTTCTCAGCCTCCCAACTCAGAGTGTACCAACACCAGTGGGGCTTCAGAGTGTGAATCTGTCAGTGACAAAGCTCATAGTCCAGCCACCTTGCCAGCTACCACCTCCTCCTCATTGCCAAGTCCTGTCACACCTTCCCATGGCTCCCCAAGCTCCAATATCACCACTGTAAGCATTCCAACCCACCCTACATCTGGTGCCATACTAAATGGCACCTCGAACTGCCACCCAGTGCAACCTTTGGCCAGTAGAGGGCGCAAAACAATGGTCAATGGTAGTCCAGTCATGTCAGCCTTGACTTAAAAAAAGTATCATTTTTATTGGGTCCTGAGTTTTATATATATTATGTATAGATAAGGACTGTGGTGGATGGAGTGGGGAAATTATGCATACTTATTTTCTATCAACCGATCTGATTTAATTTAAGAAAAATCCAAAAAGTAAGAAAAAAAAATCCAAACACTTGTTTAATTTTTCAAATCAAAATTGTGGTCTTGTAACTGCATGGTGACATTTGTATAAAAACTGCAGCCCTTTCTGGATGATGATTATTTCTTTTATTATAATTATTTATGTCCTTGATTTGTAGTGAGATTTAATGCACAGCCTTGGAGAGAGAAAATGCACAGTCCCAAATCCACTAGGCTCTTGTAGAAGCACATATGGCTTTCCTGGCTCCTTTTGTCAGATGATTGTCAAAAGGAGCCAGGACACTGATTATTTCCTTCCCCGTCCATCCCCAGTCCATTTTATGCATCTCCATTCCAATCATGTAGTTTTTAGTCCTATATTTTTATCCCTCTTTTAAGGATCTTAGTTCCAACTTGTCAAACCAAGCTACCGTTAAATAGAAAGTAGTAATAGACATTTTTGTGCTTGGAAAGGGGCAGCAATGTGCTAATTATTTGTGATGTTGTGCTAGACATTGTAGATATGCATTGTATCCAGAACAATAACATGGCCTCGGGAAAAAAAGGGTTAACAGCAAAAGCAGAGGGAAAGGAGTGAAGGCAAGAAGCAGAAGCTCATAAGTTCAGTGCTTAGTGGTTGGATTGCAGATGAGGATGAGGATGAACTGCTCTAATTCCAATTAATGATAATAATTACTTGTTCTTTTCTTAAATGGGGGCCTAGAAATAGATTCTAAAGCAACCTCTTTGGTGGCATCAGGTTCCCCATTAATGGTTTAAGATCACATCTTCTATCATCAATTTATCCTATATTAAAACAACAATATTGAGGGTAGGTTTTTCATCTCCACAGCAATGGAGGAGGATGCTGGAAGACATAAATTACAAGAGGGGATCCTTTCAATGTCTGAAAAGGCCTTGGTCTAGGAATTAATTAATTCTAATGTTCCACTTGTTTTTCTGTTCAGAAAATGCAGAATTGCAGTTGAAAGCTGAAGGGATACAGTGCCTTCGACTGGCATAACATCACTAGCCCTTCGTGTGGAGCAGTTTACATCATTAATCACAATATGGTGGCCTTGGCTAAGCACTTAGTTGCTGGAATAATATGTCTTGAAGCTTCACCTTTTATTTATATGCCCTTTCTTACACGCGTCATGATGTCACTGTTTTCAGAGTATATCTTTGCTCTGGTTTTAAATCTTTTAAATCTTACATTTCCGTACTGAACGTTTTGGGGACAGTTTGCACACTAGCAGTTCTTTATCAGAGATCTCTTGGCTGTTTGCAGACATTGGTTCTGAGGAAAGAAATGGGCTAGGGACCATTCAGAAAATTGATTACTTGCATGTGACTTTCCTAAGCAGATTTGGCTGACTAATGTAATAGGCAAATGATTCATCCATACAACTCTTTGGCCTTTATTAGAAAAGTAGTTTTATAATCCTGATAATTCTTCTTTTAAAGTTATGATACTTGATAGTGGTATAAATTTGTAGTGTAGTAGAACTACCATATTAATTTCCACAATTTGAATTCATGAAATTCCTGCTGCAATTCTCAGCATTCAGTTTATAGTATAGTATAGATATTTCTCAAATTCTGTGGACCTTTGACTGCCTAAAATAATTAATTCATGGGATTTCCTCTTCTCCACAATAAGGTAGTCCCCAACCTACGACCACAATTGAGCCCAAAATTTATGTTGCTAAGCAAGACTGTGAGTTTTGCCCCATTTTATGATGTTTCTTGCCACAATTGTTAAACAAATTACTTCAGTTGTTAAGTTAGTAATATGATTTCTAAGTAAATCTGGCTTCCCCACTGACTTTGCTTGTCACAAAATCGCAAAAGAGGATCCCATGAACCTGGTTACATTGCAGCCATCATAAATATGAACCAGTTGCCAAGCGCCTGAAATTTGATCATATGATGCGTCAATGGTCATCAGTATGAAAAATGGTAATAAATCACTTTTTTCAGTCTTGTAACTTCGAACAGTCACTGAATAAACTGTTGTAAGTTGAGGACTATCTGTATTATTGATGGTGGTGGAAACAGCTGTCATTTTTATTAGCAGCTACCTAAAACACTGTGTATAGTGGTGCATTCTCTTCTTGGCTTGAAGAGGGCCCCTGACCGTGTATGTTTTCTCATCAGTCATGCACTTTGCTTGGTATAACTCCTCCCCTCCTGCTTTCCCTAGGAATTGGAGCTCTGCAGTTTTTTCATTCCCAGTTTTCCTATTTTTCCACCTTTTGGCAATCCAGAAATGTATAACCCCCACCCCCTTCCTCAGCTCTAATCCACTTGGTAGTCACAGTGTTATAATCATTGATTCAACAAGCAGATGTGTTTGCGGAATGCCAGAATTATCTTATTCCAAGTTCTTGGAATGAGAAATATTTTTGTAGTCTTTTAAAAAATGTTTGTTTAATCTTGTAAATTTGGGTTGGAAAAATAAATACAGTGCCTTTCCAAAACAAATTTTACTAATATGCTAAGGTAGTGAAAAGAGATTTGTGGTTTAAATTGATGGGGATGTGTGGGTGGAATCTTTGCTTTTGCTAATTTGTGCTTTAAGACAGCAGATAGAAATGCACAGCTTCCAAAGGGAAGAGATTTCTTCTTCCGCCACTTTCAATCTTTTCCTTTAGAGAAAAACATGGTACCCAGAATTACTCCTCTTCTCCCTCTTCCCGTCTTTTCCCTTCTCTTCCCAGTAGGAAGGGCTAACTAAACACAAGCACATTTTGTATTTTTGAAAGTTAAATCCCAGGGATTTTGTTTGTTTTTCCTGTAGTTGTTTCTCTGAAAAGCAGCTATTCGCACAAGTGCAATCCATGTTTGGATATAAATTTGCATGGATAAGTCAGTTGTACCAGGAGTGTTAGAAAGCAGCTTGCCATGGGGGCAAAAAATTGGAATGGGTCGGAAAAGAAAAGGTATGTTAACAGCCTGTGGTGGGTTCCTTTCAGGCCTTTCCTTTTCTAACCTATACTTGTGAGCCAGATCAACTGCCAGCACAAGAAAAGCAGTTTCAAACCTGCTCCTACTCTCCAGCTACTGTTTTAAGAGAACTGGTGGATCTTGCACAACATGATGTTTGAAGTATAGTGTATTCTTTCCCTTTCGGCTGTCTCTTTATGGTTGCAGAATGAGAATAAAGACTCTCTGCTCTAAGAAGAACCCCCCAAATTCTCTCTTTTTCACCAGACCCTTCCAGAGGCAAGACTATATGGCTGCTTTGCTGTCAAGATGATTCTTTCCATACCTGCTCCTCTTAATTGTCTCCTTGTTGCTTATTCTGTCTTCCAAGTAATGCTGAGCAGTAGCTATCCTTGAATTAATTTTCTTGACTTTTTAAAATTTAATGTGTAAAGAAGAGGGGAGTCAAAGTTTTGTGCTTTCAGCATCATTTGTGTTAGTGCCATAATGTCAAGTGTAAATGTATGCAGAGGAAACATGATAACAATGACAGGCATAATCTGTTACTGTGGAAGTAGCAAGTCCCATGTGATATTTAGGGAAATGGTTTCCGATCAGGATGATTCTAAAATGATTCTGTTCACCAGTCCAGTCCAGTCCTTTTTAAAATATTTTTAGAAGAACCATCTTTTGTTACCCTAGCATAACTTGCTGGCAAATTGTTTTGCATCTCTTGCCGCTGAGTTGGTAAACTGGAAAAGGCACTGTCTCCCATTGGGCTGCATTTAGTCCTGGGGCTTCCAGTTGCTGTCCCATATATTCATTAATGTTTTGTCAAATCAAGGTACTGAAGACTCAGAAACGGTAAGGTAATACTACCAGCCGTTTTCCTGAACCCAGTGCATTGGATTATATTGTCCCCAGCCAACATTTTGCTTATTCTAGTGATCCTTTCTTCTTATCCTATTGGCTGAGAGTGAATTTGGAACTTCTAGGGCATTAGGGCATGTTAAAAAGTTGCTGGACTTGGACATTGGGAAAGTTTTTCTGTCTTTGTATATACTGAATAAACTGACCAAGGCAATTAAGATGCCTAATGTTTTCTTCCCCTTCACTACTTCCCCTTTTTTGTATTTTTTTTAATATGGTACAAACCAAATTGCTATGTATGTTTGCAAACGTATATGATGTTTTAATGTGCTGTAATATATTCTGATATTCATATATTATTATTGGTTAAAACATTTGTATCAATAAAGCAGTTTGTAAATGGTAATAAATGATACAATTTTGTCCTTCAGTCTGTGGTCTGGAATATTCTGATGGCTTGTTGTATGTTGCAAATTTCATTTTTCCCTCAGATTCCACATTATGCAAAAGAATCATAAACTGTTGCACTTATAGAAGAAAAGCTCATTAAAGGCAAAATGGTGATGGATGGGTATTATTTCAGAAGTGGTGGTAGAATCTAAAGTGCTGATCATGGTATTTTGACCCCCTAATCTGGTACTTTGTAATGAGTATAATTCCTTTTCATTATAAAAGTTTTTATGTCATTAAATCTGAAGGCTAGTAGGAACAGGAAGATGATAAAAAGTAGCAATTTAAATTGTGATTTGACCACTTAACATTGTCATATTTGGATATCCTCTATTTAATATTCATATTTTATCCTCATAATCCCTGGCACCTCAATTTGCCTTTTTAATGTGTTGCTCACATAATATGGATGGGTTGGTGGTTTTTGTTTTTTTTAGAACTGAATTAAATATGGTAATAAATGTGTTTCTTTTTTCAACTGCACATTTAAACATAATGCAAGTGCTTGCTATGGAAGATAAAGGCCTTTCTCAGGACAGGCAGGTAATGCAACATTTTGACAAGGAGGAGAACACACCTTGGCAGCAATAGGCACCTGCCTCAATATAAATACCTTTCAAAGATAGACCTTTACTCCACAGCATAGAAGGCCTTTCCCCACTGCCTAATTAATGGGATGCAGATTTTAAAAAGTCATATCCTCAAGTATCTGTTAATGTATTTTTTAAGGGTGACAATAAAAATGGATGGAGCTCCTACCACTGTGACCTTGGGTATACTTCCTAAATCCTGTTTACTCTTAGAACCTTTTCAAGGTAAGCTACTATTTATAACAACATTGAAGTCCAATGAGAGTTGAACATTTGCAAACTGATATAATTACTCCTTTCTCAAAATCTAATATTGTGAGGTCAAATTCAGCAGCCTTGCTGACGTAGACTTCTGAAATTTCAGACAGCATTGATTTAAAGCCAATCCTAGGAAAATTGGATAATCTGGAACTGAGATGTTGCCACATTTTCCAGAATCTTATTGAGAAATGGGATGGGTGACCAGCTGGAAAGCATCCCAAAATTAAAGGTTCTTTAAGCAAATTCTCACTGCTTTCTCATGCTGCATAAGAGATTCAGACTTTGGCCTCAAGAAACATTCGCCTCCTTTAGACACTAGGTGGCTGCTCATTCATTTCCTTCAAAAAAATAAGGGTAAAATAACAGATAGTCAGAGTTGGAAGGAACCTTGTAGGTTATCCAGTCCAACCCCTGCCCAAGCGGGAGACCCTACACCATTTCTGACAAATGGCAGCCCAATCTCTTCTTGAACGTTTCAAGTGATGGCACTCCCACAACTTCCAAGAGTAAGCTGTTCCATTGGTTGATTGTTTCCACTGTCAGAAAGTTTCTCCTTATTTCTAAGTTAAGTTTCCATCCATTATTCCCTCTCTGGCCTTCAGGTGCTTTAGAAAATAGCTCGACCCCCTCCTCTCTGTGGCAGCCCCTCAAATATTGGAAGATGGCTATTATGTCTCCCCTGGTCCTTCTCTTCACTAGATGCGCCATGCCCAGTTCCTGTAACCATTCTTCATATGTTTTAGTTTTCAATCCCCTAATCATCCTGGTTGCTCTTCTCTGTACTTTTTCAAAAGTCTCAACATCTTTTTTATAGCGTGGTGACCAAAACTGGATGCAGTACTCTTAAGTGTGGTCTTACTAAGGCTTTATAGAGTGTTATTAGTATCTCACTTGATATTGATTTATCCCTCCATTAATGCAACTCAGGATTGCATTACCTTTTTTGGCTGCTGCTGCACACTGTTGGCTCATATTTAGTTGGTTGTCCACTAAGAGTCCAAGATCCCTCTCATAGTTACTGCTATTGAGCCTGGTTTCACCCAGTCTATATGTGTACTTTTGGTTTTTCTTGCCTAAATTATGACTTTACTTTTCTCTACATTGAATCATTGGGTCAAGCACACATAAGGTCTCTCTCATTTGTCCAAGATTCTATCTGCATCCACAGATAAAATGATACAAAGACCATTGATGTATCCACCAGGATAGGAAATTAGTATTGATATATAAACAATTGTTTCTGCAAAATACTGTAACAATGAAAACAGCGGTACAATGCTAATTGTATATATCAATCTTTGTTTCTCCTCCAGTAAGTCTAAATCCTAATAGAGAGTGGGATATAGCAATTTCCTCCCTATTTATCTCGATTAACCTGGAAAGACAGATTTAATATCTGTCCAGTTGAGTGTTTGGGATGACACTGAGTTTAGTGTGGGGCTCGATGGCAAGGAGAACAATGGTGGATCAATAGGATACATTCTTTGGGAGCATGTACTAACGAGTGTAGTAAGATTCCTCTTGCCTAACTCTAAAGAAAAGATGGTTAAGAGAGTTATTGCAACAAAACTATTAAAATATAAAAAGAGACAGGATTTATATAAAATATATAAAAAATATATATTTATAAAATATAAAAAGAGACAGGATTTATTTATGAAACAAATTTGTGTGGTCACCCATCTATCAGAAGATACTTTGGGTGGCGAACAAAATAAAAGCACAGTACTGTACAACAACAACAACAAAAAAAAATTGGAGACTCAAATAAAATCTATGGTACATCCACCCACTAATCACCCTATGCCAATTCTATCAACTTCTGTACTCCAGTGCCTGGGGAAAAGCCAAGACTTCATCGATTTCTAAAGTTCAGTAAGGTCTTCAACCATGTCTTGGGGAGGCTGGCTGATCCATAAGGCAGGCCCCATAAATCATGAATCTGAGGTACACTGGGTGACTTTACTTCACCAAATTACTTGCCAAATTATTATGTCTGCTAAGACATAGCAAAAAGATCCCAAAGGTTCAGGGATATCTGTGGATGGAAAGGGGAGTCAAGGTGGCAGTTGTGACTGTGATCAGAGCCCCATCCCTTTTCTATATGCAATGCCATTTACTTTGACTACTTCCTGTTCACTAAACCATTTATCTATTTTATTTAAGATTCAGTTGCTTGCCATGTTAGAGGCTGGTAATCAGTTGCTTCAGGAAATATTCAATAAATGGTAATGACCTTTTTGTTTCTGTCAGGGATTGAATAATACCTTTTTTTCTTAAACATTAATTAAATATAAATAAGCCTTCCAATTTGATGTGCTGTACCTTTATCAAGGCTAAATTGAATATCACATTGTTTTCAGAAGATCATAATAGTGAGAAAAATACTGTTTGCATCCTAAGTTTTAGAATTTAGGTTTAAGTCACCTTCCAAGAATTTTCAACACAGAAAGCTTGCCAAGGAATGGTATAGGACAATTAAACATGGCAGCCTGGCCACATCCACTTCATTGTGGGGTCCCCCACCACAATCACAACCAGAACTGGGACAGAACTGGGTGCAGAACAGAGCCAGGCAGAACACAACAGGCGATGGCCACCTCCTGAAAGGCTGGGGACAGGAAAGCCTTGTCCCCAATTTCCCCCCACTAGGATAGGCATTAAAGCAAAGCTAAAATGATTACTGGGTGCAATTAATAATTAAGTTCATTGCATTTTAATGGGAGATGGGGAGGGGTTATCTTCTCTCAAGCCTGTAGATCCCCTTCAGGGCAACAGAGACCAAGTCCTACAAAATTGCCAACAATGAACAATTGCATCTTCCTGTTATCTCCAAACAGAGTACAGGTTCCCATGCCTTAAAATGCTTGGGAGGGGCCCCTGGTTTTTTGTGCCTGTGAGCAGAACCGAAGTCATGTTGGATGACCCATTGAATTAAATAAGGAAGTGTGTCTCAAACTCAGTAGCGCTAAATAAAAAAGTGTTCCAGTTTGTGCACAAGGAGAAAAAAAACCAAGATAAGGCTTAGAACAATGCCGGGGAATTGTAATAAAGTGCTGCAATGTCAGAAACCCGTGAACTTGCTTTTGCTAGATAGGGGCTTAGTATGAACCTTCGAAATATTGTGGTCAATTTGAAAAACAGAAAAGAATTGTGAACCAAGCCCTCGTACGAGGGGGGCGGACAGTTAGAGTTATAAAAATGCTGCCTGAATTTTTGCTCTGGTTCCTTCCAATGCCTGAGGGAAACCCGTCTCTTGCAACACTGGGAATAAAAAACCTTGTTTTCCTTGGATCCAACGAATCTTTTGTCGCGGTTTTTTTTAATCTGCTTCTGCCGTGTATTCTGCTATCCCGCATTATGATGGACCTTCAATGATAGGAGGCGAAAGGAGAAAGAAAACAACAGGAGACGAGTTTCTCGGGATGAGCGTGCGAAAGAGGGTATGGATGCATGCCCTTTTTATTATGCTACATCAAAAAAGGTGATTTGTTTAAACAGGAGCCTAGGTCAAGCCCAGGTCAAAACAAAATACACATGATTTTAATTAACTCAGATAAAGCAAATTCCAGGTCAGACAGGGATCGCAAGATTATCATTCAATCAGGATCTTCCTGCTTTATCAAAGCTGCATGTATAAACAACTATGATTACAATTGTATAACGTTTATTTTACAAGATGTTTAACTCCCTTGTCCTGTACGGTGTCCTGCAAAAGGTCACTGAGGAGACAAGAAGCCCTCAATGCATTATAAGGAGTGATACGATGTATCAAATGCCTGAATGATTCATAGTTGTAAATGATACACAGTTGCAAACATATGAATTGCCAACACAATAACTACATCTCTCTGTTTTTATTATTTATGACGAATCTTCTTCCTTGTTCAAGAAGACAGAACCTTTTTTTCTGAAAGTTCATCGTCCCAGTCATTCTAGGCAGGAGTTGCGAATCCGTCAAGCGTCAGGGTTGTCCAAGAGTTGGTAACTCAGCAAGACATTTTTTCATCCGGTGTTAAGGACTTACAACATGAGCTGTAATACACATTAACATTTGCAGTTATGAAGATAATTGATTTTTCAAAAGTTTGCAATATTCTATTAAAACAACAAGCGTCCTATAATACATATCAATATAATAATTATTAATGTTTCCTGTGCCAATGCAGTTAAAAGAGTTGTAAGCCATGGTGAAATATGAAAAACAAGCCCTTTGATACCAATTTTACATGTTTAACCTTTCATTTTCTCTATCCTTTAAGCGTTTTTCTAATTCTTTCATAGAATCCAACACGATCCCCCTGCTCATCAGCATTAAAAAACAACATTTTTTCTTTAAGCGAGCAACACAATCCCCCTTGTTGTAAAATAACAGATCTAAGCCTCTACGGATACAAGCATTTCTGCAAATCAATTTGAAGTGGTTGGTAGAAGTCTTCTATTATGCGAGAAAAAAATTCGTTGTAGAAGCTTAGGAATGCCTGAAAGTCTTTTAAATCCAAGTAATATTATATTTTCTTGTGAGGCTTCTGGCAAGAATCATCATGACAGTTCTTGTTTGAAGCGTTTGTTTGTTGGAGCAGGATCAGAGTTCGGATATATTAAAAGCATCACAAGTATACAATAATGACAATGAAGAAATGCTAATTCATCAAGATTTAGTTGGGTTGGAGGAAACCATAATACATGAGAAGGACATTTAGGTCCTCCTATATCAGAATAAGAAAAGATTTTAACTCTCATATGAGAGTAATAGGGAACAAAGACGTGAGTGATAGAGTGCTTTTGTAAACAAAAACAGAACGAGTGAAAGATGGGTAGCACGAATGTACCCACATGGAACCAAGTATAATAGCCTTTCGTTAATGAACGCTTTAACACGAATAATCTTTTGACCAGGAAGCATAGTTTTGGGATATTGTGTGTGGAATATAAGGAGATTAGATTTATGGGAAGATTGATTTATGCCAACAAACAATAGGACAGTCACTATCATAATTAATAAAGTTGAATTGCTAAATGTGGTCCAATGAGCGCATGGAACAAAGATAGGTAGGAATAATAAGTACTCTGCAAAGAGGATATAGGAAGAATATCAGGAAGAGTTTTAAGATGTAGATGTCTGTTGGGGTTGAGGGGGAGGAAAAAACTGAAGCAGCAAAGTAGAGAAAGCCATGTCGATTAAGAAAATTTAAAGTGTAAAGACAAATTAAGAAAATTTTGCCAATGTGGGAGTTAGGGGGTTTTTCCCTCAACGAATATCTATCAAGAGCACGTTTCAGAGATAAGTTGAGCTCGTTCCACAATTAGCCTGCCCACTGGCTGTTATAGGGATCCCAAACTTGTGAGTTAACATCCCATCTGTTACAGAAGGTCTGGCAAAGCAGGAACTCGTATAGGCAGGTCCATTGTCTGTTTTGATTCTTTTGAGCGTCCCAGCGAGGCAAAGGGTACGAAATGAAGATAGATGAGTTACAGCTTCTCCCCTTTGAGGAGTAGCCAGAATAAATCCTGAAATATGGTTATTCAATGGACAACATGCAAATATTTCCAAGGGGGCAAAAGATGGATACTGAGTTACATCCATTTTGCCAAATCACAAGCTAATCTCTAGGATTTACTCCTATGGAATGGAACCGCTACAATGTGGGTCAGTTGAATTGAAGGCAGCAGGCTTCTGCCCTGAGTTAGAGAAAATTGTTTTTGTAATATCCTTTTTATTTTGATGAAAATAGTCATGACTTGGGGGCTGCTGTCAGATTCAAATTGAGTTACCTGATGCAGCTGTTGCCGGCTTGCATCTGCAATTTTTTTCCCTCCTGTAAATATACCAGGGAAGAGGTTTGATGGCTCTGGATATGTGCCTACAAAAGAATGGATACCTACTGTTTATTGATACATTGTGTGAAGGGGAAGCATCAATTTTAAAAGGGAACCAGATATGCTAGTGAGATTAAATAGGCTTGATATATATTGTCGGAAACTGAGAAACGTATAAGGATTCTACTATTAAATTAAAAGGAGGCTGGAAGTACGGTTGAAATGCATAAGAGGATGCAGGCAAGTTCTGCCTGTTGGGCAAGAAGATTGCGGGGGTAATTTTAGTTTTCCACTCTCCCTCTTGATACATGCACAAGCGACCATACCATTTTCCCCCATCTGCATAAAGCGTAGGGTTGCATCTACTTAATGGAGAAATTGAGAGGGGGGATTTGCCATTCAAAGGAAGAGTTTTAAGGAAAAGTGAAACGTTGGGTCTTGCTGGTAAATGGCAAGAATTTGCCCTGGCCATTCTTCTAAAGCGTATTGTTAGTTCTTCGAATACACCATAGCAAATTTCCCATGTGGTCAGTGAGCAAGGAGTTGAAATTGAAACATGGGCTCACATCCCATGAGTTGTTACATCCTTATGTCTTTACCTTTAAAGATCAACTGGGAATTGTCAGAGGCTTTAATCGTGTTTGCTTCCGTGGGGTTTGTGAGACAAATGCAGCCATTCTAAAACGAGAACCTTGCGATTGGATTTGCATAATAACAGCTGTTGTCTCGTGAACAGTATTTACAAAGCAATTATAAAGGGGCAATTCTTCTATAGCTCGATCTACCCAAGAGTAGGCCTAAGTAAATGTCTTTCAATGCCTGATAACTGCTTTCTTTATTTAGAATGATAACATCAGAGGAGCTTTACCTCTGTGTGATGGCAATTAAAAAGAGGAGCTATGTAGCGTGGTCAACCAAATAAGGACGTGCCCAATTTTAGGTCCTAGGAACGGTGAAGACACAAGGGGTTTGGGGGAAGTGTTGAGGAAGGGAAGGAACAGCAGCTGAGCAAGCAACTTGTAACCTAAAAGGAAAAAGGGTGGTTTGGATTGCACTTTTTTCTGCAGTGGACCTTGCTTTACCTAGATATGGAGGTCCAGGCCATGGCAGAGTTTTAATACGTGCCCTTTGGGCCAGGTGCAGGATTTACCAATATATTTCATCCATATAGATGATAGACTAAAAAATTGAGGAATATCTGTCCCTGTATGCGTTGAAGGCTAATCCACAAAATATTGACACATTGTATGGACTGTTTAAATGCCCTGAGGTAAGCGCCATATATTTGGTAGGTCTCTGATTATTTAAGTGGTACTAAAGCAAATAATTTTTCTATCTAACTGGTGTAATGGAATGGAGAAAAAACAGTCTTTTAAAATCAAAT
The DNA here is from genome assembly GCA_004320025.1 of Laticauda laticaudata. NCBI lineage: Eukaryota > Metazoa > Chordata > Lepidosauria > Squamata > Elapidae > Laticauda > Laticauda laticaudata. The sequence continues at coordinate 126,865 of BHFT01005880.1, forward strand.
AATGATAAGGTCATACTCTGAGGAATTATGTTAGGATTTGGAAGACCACATTGGCAGTGGGTCCCATTGAAAGGAGGACTGGAATTCACAGCCTTAATCTGATGTTCAAAAATAGTTTTTTGAAAGTGATTGCAGGTTATTCTGCGTTCATTCTTTTGGACTCTTGCACTGATTAGCCCAAATGATAGCCCTGCCAGTCATAGTAGATTGAATACCATTTTCCCTTTGCAAAGCTGCTTTTAAATCCTTTATCATTTTGTATGACATTGGGTGATGATACTGAGGAGCTTGTGTAGCGATTGCCAGCTTGTACTGATAGGATAAAGAGAGGGCAGCTTGCAATTTGGTGTCCTCATTGCTCCGAGTTTCTCCCTTTTCATAATAATGTGTGCTTGTTTGAGATGCTTTTACAACACACTCTCCCCCCTCGGGAGGGTGGTGGGTCCCCCGAATGCTGTACTCTACGTGAGGTCTAAACATTGTAATGATATGTGCTTAGGTGACGTGGTGTGACGGTCTCCTCATAATGACTTGATGAAGTCATTGGATGCAATGGCGCTTGCACGGTAGCAGAAAAATATTAATCAATAAATATCAACGATGAGAGGGAGTGTGCAAAATACTTTCTTCACGTGCCTCTATTATTATGATGAATTTTAAAGCCTCCCTAGTTTTGCCTCTCCTCACTGTGACCACAATTTGAACGAATAGCGTTTGCAACTAAACGAAATTCAGGGACGTTGATGGTGTCACAATTATGGAATAGTCACCACATTTGTTTGTTACTTCACCCCATATATGGAACCACTCTCTCTCTCATCAGGAGGGCCTTTCTCTTAGGTTAGGTAATGTTGGATAACAATTTTTTGCCACACATAATTCCACTCCATCTCACGCACAAAAGTAGGTAGCAAAGGTTCATTTAGCATATTACTAGCTGCAGAGCCTGTAAATTAGCAGAGATATTTAGAAGGAAGAAAAGCCGACTAACTCCGCTGCACCATTCCTTCAGATAGCCTCTGTCTGTTGTAGAGAAAAGGTTTTCTTCCCATACTTACAGTCCTAGAACCGTGTATTTCAGATCCTATATTGTAAATGGAGTTATAGCATAGTAATCGCGACCTTCATGCCGTGGGCGATGCACAGCTCCCCTCGAGCGGTGCCAAGATATGAGCGGTTCGCATACTTGCCTATGCTCTCCCCACTGTCACGCCGACTTCGACTCTGAGCAGGTCACCAAAGAAATGCGCGGATATCTCCCTTATATTGCATTTCCGCAGATTAGTATAGGACGCATTTCTCCTGAGTGCATATGGGAACGATTAAGAAAGAAAGAAACAACAAGGAGGGACGAAGTTTTCTCGGGAGAGCGTGCGAAGAGGGTATTGGATTTGCATGCCCTTTTTATTATGCACATCAAAAGAAGGTGATGTTTAAACAGAGCTAGGTCAAGCCCAGCGTCAAAACAAAATACACATGATTTTTAATTAACTCAGATTAAAAGCAAATTCCAGGTCAGGACAGGATCGCAAGTTACAATTCAATCAGGATCTTCCTGCTTTACAAGCTGCATGTTAAACAAACTGAATTACAATGTAGTAAGTTATTTCTACAGATGTCTTTAACTCCTTGTCCCTGGTACGTGTTCCTGCAAAAAGGTCAGCTGAGGAGGACAGAAGCTGCAGAGTGATATATACGTGAGCTGATTACCGAGAACTTGTATTCAAATCCAAAGCAACTGAATAGTCCATTAGTTGTAATGATACACGCAGTGCAAACATGGGTATGGAATGCCCACCCAGTATACTACATGCTCCACCTCCATCCAAGTTTTGTAAGCAGCCGCTAAAGCTGGAGCCACTCGACGGATTGTTTTGACGTAGATCTAATGAGAAGAGAAAGGGACTGGGTAAGTGTGGCGCCACGCCTCCCATGTAGAGGAGGGCCACCTCTCCTTGTCTTCAGTTGGATCCGGTGGAACCACTTCAGTAGATGATCCTATGGAAAACAGAAGAGAGAGAAGCCAGCCTGTATGCTCTGGGAGAAGTTGTCTTTTGATCCACCTGTAAGGTTGGGACGTCCACACTCCTTTCGTCTCCAGGAGACCAGGGCAGAACATAGTTTATCAGGAGTGAAGTTGTAGTGCCTTTGCAGAACTAGAAGAAGTGCGACTCCTACTGTCACTTAACTACTGGGGAATTCAGTGGACTGCGTGGATGCCGAGGAAGGTGTAAATCTTGAGTGGGAATCTCTGGGAGATTGTTGGCAGGTAGCATGTGCACGAATCAAACTGGGAAGATGGATTCAATAGCAAGATGTTGAGAGACGTTTCTCGGAAGATTGGGGGAACGAGGTTATTGATGAATACGAACAATGATTCCGAGAAGTGTGCTGATTCTGACTGAACTCTCCCATGTGGGTCAACTACTACGTACATAATTGGTCGTTGCCTCCTCTGAGACTTATACTCAGAGTCTAGAGAAAAAGGAAAAGATCTACCTACCTATGAAATCGGATGCATCCTGCCTCAGTAAGTGACCCTGAGTTCAAGCTACCACTGAAGGATCTGCCGTAAGGGACTAGAAGACCCATACCAGCACGTGGACTGCGAATACCTGCATTGATAAAATAAGTCTCATATAGTGAACATCACCATGATGGAAGGGATGGACATATAATTTCTCCATATATGATATGGGGGAGGATAGTGGGGGTACTGGAGTATTCATGCTCATTTGAAGGGTCCAGTTCTCACCCAGTAATACGCAGTAAGACAGGATATTGTACAGACTAAGCTCGCAAAATCTGTCTACTATATGATATACCTTATGTGTGAGTCTCACCTTACGTGTAGCAGTCCAGTCGGCACCACTGCCCTCTGACTGGGCCAGTGTCCACTCGGCTCCACTCACCATCAACATGCATACCAGGAGCTCAAATACACTTGGCTCAAATAAATGCCATGTGTCCTAGAAAAATATATTGCCTCGGGCAAAGGTGGAATCGTGTCTGATCCGCGTGTCGGCGGTTCCCCATCAGAGAATGTCCCGTCATATAGGCTCAAGGATGAATGCGCAGGAGGAATCCTCAGACTCACCATCTGCTCAATTCGTGTATTGCTGTTCCCGTATAAAATTCTGCTGAGTTACAGGATCTTCGAAATTAAGACCCTTCTCCTCAACAAACTCCATGAGAAAAGGCTCATGAACTATATAGCTGTGCTTCACAGGTACATCACTTAGTATGGAGTTGTTTGGCGTGAGGCTGGCCAAGTGATGATACACTGGATGGCCAGTTTTGTGTTCAGGCTGTGGCTGTGAGCAACAGTCGATAGATTGTGTGGTTATGACAAGACGCACAGAGAATTATATCTTGTCGTGGATGCTTTTGGTTGGTGCAGTTCGCCTTGCATCAGGTCAACTCAGGGTGTTGAGCAGCCTGGCTACTTGATGCCGAGAGGGAGGATATTTGAAGTAGTGAACCATTTTGGATAACCAGGTCCTGAGTGTTGGTATGGTAGAGGTAAACAGACAAGGAATCTAATCCAGCAGAATTGCTTGGAGGGTGATAAGGGCAGGGGTGGAGCCAGAAGAACCATAGATTGTCGGTATTGCAAGTGGATCTCATGACTGCAAGCGGTTACAGAGACGAACTTGTGTAAGAGGATGTCCATTTGGAGAAGGGAGAAGGTGGTTGTATAGATGGATCTACATGGGTTGAAAAATGGAAAGCGAAATCTGGGTTTGCAAGCAGTAACTGGGGAAGGGTTGAAGTAATTATGAGGAAGGATGCACATCCCAGCTGCTGTGGTCAGCCCAGAAATGTGTAATTGCGTTGCCTCTGACCAGAGCCTTTGGACATGCGAACCTGAGGGGATGGCAAGGTACGATTTGACTTGCGGATTCCAAGTATGTCAGGGCGTGGGTGTGCACACGTCTTGTGAAAGATCTCTGAAGAGAGGGCTCACTTATATCTCAGCAAGGGGCTGCCTCTTGGGACAGCCGATACTATAGAGCAAGTTGCAGTTAGTTACAGACAGCAGCCTTTAGAGGCATCTGCAAACTCCCCAGCCGCCAGGTATCATATCTGGGCCATGTGAGTACACATAGGAGAAGGGGCAACCACCGGATGGTTGTTGGTGAAACCCGATGGGCAACAAATGGGTGAAGGAAAGCTGCAGGGGAGATGGAGTTGGTAATGGTAATCTTTACCAATACTGCGATATAAGGAGGATAGAGGCAGGAAGATGGGAAGCTAGAGAAAGAGTGAAGTGAGACAAAGATACGGAAAAAACCGTGCGAGGTGGAGAGAAGACTGGAGGGTTTTTTAAAGCAGCAGGGAGAAAGTGAGGAGTAAGATGTCATCCCATTGTCTATGAGGGGGAAATATTGGAGAAGGAGTGTCATGAAAAGGATACGGAGGCCCTTGGTCATGGTCTGTAGAAGCTCTACTATTGGAGTCTGAAAGGATGTGGTGGACGGTAGCTCAAGAATATCTGCTTGGAAATCGTTTTGATCTTGTTTGGACCAGTAAACAAGAAAGCGGCACGCAAAGAAAGAGATGGGAGGCGCGACCCCTAGTCAGTTGGCCTTTTCAGAGAGCAGCAAATGTGAATTGTCACTGAGTTGCCATGAAGGGGGGTTGAAAGTACTCTGCTTGTGATCATAAGATCAACTAACCGCGAAGCAAGTCGTAGAAGGCCATATCCCACTGAAAAGCCCATTAGCTCCACGATAACCAAGATCTTACTACTACAGATGTATCCCACGATGTATGGAATGATGGAAGCATAGATTCAGTACAGAGAACTCATTTCACCCAAAAGGTTCTGCAAGATTGGGTCAATGGACGACCAGTTGGGGTGGGGGTGAACGATGGGAATACACACACCATGGCATCCTGAAGTCCAATGGAAAATTGAAAAAGTCGAATGGGGAATGTGAGATAACACGTTGACCAAACTACACCTTGAAAATGAGCTTGCCATGGACAAAGAGATCTTCCCCTAGCTTCTGCTCAGGAATCAGTACTTGTCCAACGCGAAAGACACAGGGGTTTCTCACTGTTGAAATGTGCTGAGTGTGGACGAACTCGCTTTGGCCAATGACTAGCAATCCCCATACCAAATGTGAGTGTTCAGGGACGTTGTTCCTTCGAACCATAATTTCCTGGTCACTGTTTGGATCTTTGCTTTCTCTTCATCAAAACAGGGAATGTTGGTGCAAATGACGACTTTTGCTGGTAGCCATCAACACACAGAGGCTGGATAGACACTGAGGTCCGATGAATAAGACTTTGAGCTAGGTGACATAAACTGCAACACTAGCTGGGGTAATGGTCGCGGTATCGAGGTGGTAGCTTGATAATGACGTGAAATCTGCAGTCTCTACTCAAGAGGGAAGAGACGACTGGATGCATTACGGAGCAGATGTCAAAGAAAGCACCGAGAACCTGAATGAGAGAAACCTTGGAAAGACAATCCCAGTGAAGACGACGTCAGCTCCGTTACAAAGGTATACTTGAACGAAATACCCAGAGCACAAAACATGTGAGATGTCGGTTGCTGAACCTCTGGAGAGGACTATTTGTGGAGAAGATGCAACTACTAGTTTCACATTAACTACATGCAAAGGAGAAGTTCACAACTATGTTGGACCTGCAGGGTGGACTGTGGGAACAGACTTTGTGGGATGACACGAACTTTTAGTGTTTCACTAAAGTGCATACTCAGATAGGTCTCACATTCCATTGTGAAATCACGCTCAATTTGCTGGTTAAGCATGAAACACATGCTCAGGCAGAAGCGATGCGGTGGATGGATTAATAGCCTTAACATGCAATTCGAGTTTGACTCAGAACAGACTAGAGCCCAAGAGGGCACGGGACAGAAAAATATAGTGTAGAACGAAATATAGACAGGAAAAGGATTTTGTTATTTCAAGGGAACGGACGTATTGTGGGTTTAGGAGAAGATGAAACTTAGAGGGCTCCATTTAGAGATTGTGGAAAAATGTCAATAAAAGACTGTTGTTGATTTATCGCATCATCCAGTCGTAACGTAAACCATAGCATACCGAGAGTTATCGATAAAATTAGATTATTGTTTAATCAGAGATCAGTATCAGATGGTGTATGCATTTTGAGGAAATGATCGTTGAAGACCTGAGAACATCACAACAGACCTTGCTTTATGGACAACTTTAGGTGGGTATTGTGTGGGAATATGCATACAGGGAGATTGCCACCTTACTGGAGTGGCACATGGTCACTTGGTATGTGATACGCAGTGATATATTAAGACTTGAATGGCCTTCCCAAGGCCGGATAAATAATAAAAAGGACTGCAGCAATCGTGACCCTTACCCGGAGAACTCTGGACTCCAACCATCTCCTTGGTATAATAAACGCATTGGATTAGCCATGAACTGTGGTTTTGTCCGAGATATACAGATCTAGGATAACTTCACGGTGAACGTAATGTTTCAATGATACAGATAAAGATATGTGAAGAATGAATCGAACACCGGAGCTTTCTGAAGAAGGACAGAGTTGCTCTACCAACAGTAGAGATGGTATGCTTGTAGGACATTGTTATTACAAGCCTTTCAAAAGGGTGTTGTGTGCTCTGATTCATCACACTGCATGTGTATACATCCATGATTTCCAAACCCAAATATTGCAAAGACAGTAAAAGTAATTGGAAAGAACGTTATCGCTCTAATCACATTATCCACAAAGAGGTGATCCCTCAATTGCCAGCCTGTGGGGAGCAGCTATGGTCTTGGCTTCCCCATTCCCACTGTGGGTGTAGATTCTACTCATAATGGGAATAATTATGTGATTTACTTATATGCTGTGTCATTGTTTGTGTTGTTGTTGTTCAGTGTCTCCCTGGTGCAATAACAACGCTGTGGCGAAGATAGGGATAAGCCTTGGGTTCAAGATTTGAGAAGAAGCAGGAAGCCCCAGAACCTCTAATAATGTATCAGAGAGAATCAGGCACTGAAAGAAGCAGAGGAATTGCTTTTTGAGTTTGAGACATAGAGTGGAAAAGAAAAAGGGGGTGGATTTGTGAGCGAGAACGCGATGTCATGTTGGATGACCCCATTTGAATTAAATAAGGAAGTGGCTCAACTCAGTAGCTCTGTGGAGAATAGAGAAGTCGTTGTTCAGCAGTTTGCTGCACGAAGAGAATATAACCAAACGCAGTGAAGAAGCAGTATGAAACAATTGGAGGAAGAACATTGTAATTCACTACAAGATCAGCTGCTCGCGCACTTCTCTCACGATAAATCGCATGAGGCCTGTTAACTGCTTTTGCCAAGGATAGCGGAAGGGCTAGTATGAAACTTGAAAATATTGTGATCACATATTGGAAAAACAGAAAGAATGATAATGTCATGAGCCAAGCCCTCAGTACGATAGGAGCAACGCGGACAGATTGGTATAAAATATGAAACATAGTCAAAAAGCGTCGTGAATTTTGCTCGAAAGTCGGATGGGTTCCTTCAATGCCTGAGGGAACCCGTCTCTGCAGACACATGAATAAAACCTTGTTTTCCTTGGATCAATGAATGTTTTGGTGGTTTTTTAATCTGCTTCCACCTCACATGTCTCACCCCCCCCCCTCCGTGAGATGATATTCTCTAACCTGAAGAGTTGGAGATAAGTGTGCAAAAAAAATTGGCCTTGCTTCCTTCTCAAAGAGGGCCCTTCACTGGCTCTCTCAGAAGACCAGCTTTCTCACTGGCTCCCTCAGAAGATTGGGTTCGACATGCCCCGGGCCGAGAATAGGAACAGGCGGAGTTGCTTCCCCACTGCTCTCAGCTGATCCTAGGCTTTAATGAGGGGCATCATATACCCTCTGAGACTCAGCCCAGCTCTTGTTTCCTATTTATTTTATTTATTTATTTGATTTGTCAATCGCTTACAAACTAATAGATATAAGTATAAACATGAGTAAGAATACAGAAAATAGATACGATTAAATGAGGACAACAGGACAGGGACGGGAGGCACAATGATGAACTTATGCATGCCCCTTATCCGGCCCCTAGCCGGATGGAAGGAGCTGCCTTCTTATTTTGAGTGACTTGCCCCCAAGAACTTGCGACTATCTACTTCCCCAGCCACATGTTACTTTTTCATTCTGGAGACCTTGGCAAAAACACGTGTGAAGAAATCAGTTGAAGGAAGGGAAAAAAAGATCTGTCCTATTCAGATCTGGAAAACTATGTAGGCCTTAGGAATTGCAACACAAAGAGCTACAATAGTTTATATCAAGTTATGGCCACATGATGGCAACAAAGCCTAACACTTCAGCGCATTCCAAAGGTTTGGAACTACAGGAAGCAACCAACATTCTTCCAGATGTTGCCAATATAATTGTTCCCAGCAATCCTAGCTAGTCTGAACAATAGTAAGAACTGCTGGGAACTGATCTTCAGACATATGTAAAGGGCTATACAATCGTCCAGAGTCATATTATTGCTGAGAGTTGTATACATTTAATAAAAAGCTACACACACACACACACACACACATACATACACATATTCACATACAATACACAATCCCTATCTCTTTTATACATGCCTGTTCTTGGGAGAAGCAGGGCTTAATTTAGATAAGGGAGCCGCTCTTGAAAAGAGTTTTTAGCTTGTTTGTTGTTTAGTTCCAGGCAAACACTGAACTGAATACTTCTTTCTCTTTTTTCCAGATGTGCTTGAGATGATTGCACAGAAAAATCCAACCCATCTAAATGCCCTGACCACTTCCAGTTATGAAATATCTGGAGATCCCCTCATTCGTATTAGCACACAACAATATAAACAATGAGATAGGTGGAGAGATTGTCAGGGTCTGCAAAACAAAGTCTTTTTACACTTTTTAAGTAACGGTAGTTGCCAAATTTGTCAATATTACTTCTTTTTATTTAATTGAGCCACAATTATAATCCAGCCCCCCCCCCCCNCTTCGTTAAATCATGGATAGCAAAGCTAACAAGACTATATTTTTGCCCCATGTTTCCATGGCATTCAAAACATTGAGTATAATGGCAGAAATAAATACTGATCCAATATAATACTTTCTAATTTAATTCACAAATGTTTTCCCTCAAGCAGAACATCCAAAAATATTATTTGATCTGAGTGCTTACAGCTATAATCAACATACTAATACTTGGTCTCCCAATGCTGTTTTCTCAAGAATTAAAAAGGAAAATTCTCATCCAAACATCTTTTGTAATGGGCTAGCAGCTGAAAACTTTTGCTTAACTCCTTCAAAATTATCATCTTTTTAATCTTCCTTGATTGGATTGCCCATCAGAGATTAGATGCAATTCTGTTTCAAAAACACATTGCTGACATTCTCCTATCATGCTAATTCTGCAGCCCATAAAGGAGGCCATTTTCCGAGGCAAGGATTTCTCACCACGATACCCTCTACTTTCCAGATCATGCATTCAGCATCAACCCTGTACAGTATAGAATTTCTGTCAGAAATCAGGAAAAATATTGTATCACTCTCACTCTGTTTCTCTTGAGATTTATCATCTTATCAAGGAAGTGAACTCCATATTCCTCAGTTCATTTAAATATTTCTAAGCAGATTTTCTGCTGCCATCCACTGTATTCTGAACAGCTTTTGAATGCAGGTTTGCTGTCATGTCATCTCAATCACAGTCACTCTCAGAAAAACTTTTGAACATTTCAGAGAGTCAATCTTTAGAAAGCAATTATTATTTGCAAACCAAATCACAAAGATACATGGTATAACATGGGCTGAGGAGATAAAAATATTAGGAAGTTACTTTTTATACTTTTCATGTGGATGAAGGGATGAAAAATTTGAGCTCATCGATAATCCAATTCCCAGGAGGAGGGCTAGGCCTTGTAGGCAGCCTACAAAGCTACTTATTGTATATACTGAAAGGTGGCAATAGTTGATTAGCTGATTAAGTTTCCTGGGCAAATTAAAAAAAGATAGGCATATCAATATTTGTAGCGTTAAGTTATATTATAACATATCATAGTAAAATTTATCAGAAATTTCCTTTCAAACAATTACAATTGGGCATGCTTCCCAAAATAGAACATATACATAATTTGAGGTTCCTCATGGACTCTAGTTCTTGTTCCATGCACAAGTGGAAACTATGGCCAGGAAGGACCTTTGCACAAATACATTTTGTATGGTAGTTACATCCTTTCTTGGATTGGAGGCAGTCTCGCAGTCATTCATGCCTTAGTCACCTCTTACGTGGACTATGGCAACATGCTCGATATGACTACTTTTTAAAATACTACTAAAAGATATAATTGATCAAAAATATGGCCACCTAAGTAATTAAAGATGTCTTTTGCTTTTCCTGCAGTAACATCTTTGCTCTATGAGATGCATGGTTAAAGTGTGGTTATCACTTACATAATCCAACATGATTTATATCCTGTCTTTCTGCTGTTGTTTGTGCCCATCTAGTAAAGTCTAATAGATTTAATACATTCTAGGTCCCTTCGATAAAGCATGGTCACCTTGTGGGACTTCACCTTCTTGTAGCTCCATCTGCCAAACAGAATACCATTCCTGCTAAGTGTGAATGGCTCCAATCCTAGTCAGTTTTTTATAGTGTTCTGAAAACCCAGTTCCCAGATGTTATGCTTTATTCTCTGGTAGCTTATTCTGATAGTTTAATTCTTCTGAGTTGGTTATCCTCCTAATATATGGGTATGTACTATTTTTTGTTTATACTTTGTATTGCTTTGTTTTAATCCAAATGTGTAAGCTGATTAGAGTTATTTTAGAGTGTGTTGTAGCAAATAAATAAATAAATAAATATATCTTCACTATACCATTTTTGTAGTGTGACTTAAATACCTATCCTAATTCAACCAACAGTTGTCTCTGAACACTATCTGTTAGATATTCAATGGGGAAACATCAGTGATGTCAGACTTCCCCCATTAGTTCATTTTCCAGGCGGGAAAATGAACAGCCGTCAGTGGCTGAAATTATGGACAGCAGCCTGTAAAAAGAACAGCAGGCATACCTGGCAGCAGTCTTTTGTTCAGAGCTAAATAAAGAAATCTTTTCCTTCTACTGTTGTCCTGCCTTTTCAATCTAGCCCATATCTAACATTATCCCTGTTTACAAGAACAGCAATGACCAGGCCTTATTTGGGTTGATGCCTCTTCTGAATACAGATGACTCCTCTCTCCTGCAACTCAAATGACACAATTGCTCTGGAAGATTATGTCCAGTCACCATAAGGGAGAATATGCCTGCAGCAGCACACAACAGCCTAAAATGATTGATAGAAATTAGACTTATTTTTATTTATTTGATTTGTCAATTGCTTATAAGATAATAGATATAAGTAAGAATACAGGAAATAAGTAAGAATACAGGAAATAGATATGAATAAATGGGGACAATAAGAAGGGACGGTAGGCATGATGGTGCACTTATGCACATCCCTTACAGACCTCTAAGGAATTGGATGAGGTCAATAATGGTTAGTTTGAGGTTAAAGGAGTGGGGGTTAGAGAACGTAACAACAGAGTCAGGTAGTGCATTCCAGGCATTGACCACTCTGTTGCAGAAGTCATACTTTCTGCAATCAAGTTTGAATAAATAAATAAATAACTTTGTAAAGCATGCCAGATTATATCCATACAAATAAATCTCAATTACAACCATTTATTTAGTGATGGTTTGTAATTACAATGACACTGAAAGAAGTGACATGTCTGTTTGTCACACTTATGACATCATAATGTCATGTAATACCCTTCCTAGTCATGTGATCAAAATCTGGACATTTGACAACTGGCATGTATTTATGATATTTGCAGTGTACTGAGGCTATGTGATAACCTTTTGTGACCTTCTGGTTCTGAAAAACAAAATCAATGGACAATCCAGATTCACTTAATATTGTTTTACACATAAAAAAGAAATTGGCCGGATATATTTGTGACATTCAGAGATGCAGACTAGGAAATTTCCTAAGTTATGTGTTACTCAGCTGAAATGACACAAAACCTGAACATAATTTTGACTTGTCCTGAAGTTTTCCTGCAGGTATAATGTTACAAAAACAAAAAGAAAGGAAGATGTATGTATGAAGCTTCTTGGATGAGACAGCTCAGAGCTGAAGAAGCTTCTTGGATGATAAACAAAACATCTTCAAAGAAAAACCCAAAAGTCCAGTTGTTTCTTGAAAAAGCATCTTTGGGACAACCATGATTTGGATGACTAAGAATCTCCATAGACATTCTAAGATAGTTTTATTGATCTAAAATAACCAGTAGATTCTAGACTTTTACAAATATTCAAATTGTTTATGGATTTACAGTATGTATTTTTGTATTACAACATTGTTCCTATGAACAAATTACAATTATTCTTGCACTATTTGATTAAATTTTTATTACAGTGTAATAGAAGACTGAATAACTTTTCATAAAGTTGAAACAGCATGGATTTTATCACTGATGAAACAGCAATGACAGTTCAAATGTCAATATCCATACCAGGGTTATATTTATCACTGATGAAACAGCAATGACAGTTCAAATGTCAATATCCATACCAGGGTTATAAACTTAGTTTCTGAAGTTCCTTTTCAAGCTCTTGCTTCTCTATCCAAACACATTTTTAGCACCAGCTTTTCTTCAGGCTTCCATAGTAACAGAGAAGATTCCCATTATTCTACTGTATGTAGGAAAGAAAAAACATGTATTTTGCTTATTTATCACATTTTAAAAATTATATTTCCATCTTCTTTGGACTTGTCAGCTTCAATCAATTTCTTCCACACTCTGTCTCAAGTAAAAGCAGTAGCTTCCCAACAACAAAGTTTCAAAACTCTTGGGCTTAAGAAAAGTAATTATGATTTACTTTCTGATGAATGTTATTGTTTATTTACTTCAACTTTCACTTTTCCTATGAGATAATACCTGTACATATTTAATTTTGAAATCACCCATTTAGTGGCCTGCTGGGTAGTAGCTGTGTATTCTTATTTTGTGTTTGGTTCTCTAGTTTACTTTAAAGTTTTCCACTTTTGCTTCTTTTTGCTCCATGCTATCAATTCTTAATGTCTTGCTTCTTGTTTCTGTACGGTCATAAATTTTATTCCTTGAATTCTGGCATATGCCTATTTTTGTTCTCTTTGGACTATTTTTATTGGAATTTACAAATCTGTAAAGATTTTGTTTTTAATTGTTCTTCTTGTTGTCAATTCAAAGCCCTAACATGGGAAGATTACAAGCTTCATGACCAATGCTTATCTGACCTTTGGGCAATGACTCATGCCCTCAGCACATTCCAGTTGCCCAGGATGGCCTGAGAGCCCTTTCTCCTGCCTTTTTAACTTTTGTTACTTTTTGTAAGAGTGTTATGGTTTTTATAGGTTTTTTTTAATATTATAAGCTACTCATGCTCACTAAGACAATGAGATGGGTAGTATACAAATTTGATTTATAAATAAATCGAATAAATAAAGCACATAAGCCTATATTTTACCCAGCAAAATCATTCCTCATTTTATTGTATATGCTTTGGTAATATTTTCGTAACTTGAGCCTAAAAATATACAAGAACATCTGTGTTTCTTCTTTTCTTCCAACCTACTGCTAATTTCTTAAGTGGTAAGAGCTTTGGATCAATGATTCCTGTTCACTTGCACAGAAGAACTGATTTTCTTATGTTTGTATCATGAATTGACAGGTACATTATCACTTAATAATATCTAACTGAAGTTTGGGGGGGGTTATATTTTAATATGCTGTTATATTTATAAGGATGTGTTCTGCTGGGAGCTAATATAATGTAATTTATATGGGCTGCTTTTGGAGATGACCTGAAAACTGCAGCTAGTACAAAATATGGTAACTTGATTGTTGGTGGAGCTGTTGGTATAAAGTAACTTTGATCTTAAAGTTGATGCATTGATTACCAGAAAGTGTCTTGGCCAAAACTAAAGTGCTGATTTTTATATTTGATGGAGTACATAGCATAGTATAGTACGAGAATATTGAAGCAATATCTTCCAGAATTGAATCTGTCTATCCAGGCAGGCATCTAGAGATACTCATATCTGATAGAGGCCCTCTTGGCATGCCTATTCCATAAATCAAGGTCAACCAGGACTTTCTCCAAAGGTTCATGGAGCTCTACCTGCTTGTTTTTCAAAAACTAGTGCTATCACTACCATAGCATCTCAGTGTGCCTCCGATCCTGGCTAACGATGGAAGGTCATTGCTTACTTTTGATTTTTTAAAATTGTTTGTTATGGATATGGTTAATTAAACCTTTTTGTTTGTCATCCAGAATTCTTTTTGTTCCGTCCGGAAAAGAAGCGCAAGAGACCGGGTTCCAATTAACAACTCTTTATTCGGTTAACAGCAACAGTAACGGAACATGGCTCAAGCCACGGCAGCCCTTTTTATAGAGGCTTGCCTGCTGGCTTGTAGCCAATGATATTAGTTTAATCTTGCCGCCTTTGAGCGGCTTCTTGGATTGGTTCCTAATGAACCAATCCACTACTGGCCTTTCTGGCCAATCAGAAGTGACTNCCAATCAGAAGTGACTACTTGGAACCTTCCAAGTCATACAGAATACTTTTGGTTTGGAGTGAATTATAAATATTATACAGTGGACCTTGAGTTTATCTTCTGGGGTGTTGGCTATTCCTGCCGCTAATGTCATCTGCAAAATTGATGAGTCCTCTTCTATTTTCTCATCTAAATAATTTATGAAGATATTGAAGAATACTGAGTCTTAAACATAACACTGAAGTACCCCATTGCCTACCTTCCTATATGTGGATTTAGTTCTGTTAAAGACTACACATTGAGTATGGTTTGTCAGCCAATTACAAATCCATCAGGTGGTAGTGCTGTCTCTTCCACATTTTTTCTAGCTTGCCAAGAAGCAGATTGTGGTATATTTTGTCAAATTCCTCATTAAAATCCAAGTATACCATATCCATAGTATTTATTGGGTCCACTAATTTAGTCACTTTGTCAATAAAATAAGATTTGATTGGCATGATCTGTTCTTGATGAAGCTACGCTGGCTTCTGGTTATAACTTTGTTTGCTTCAAGCTGTTCACATATTTGCTGCTTGATTATCTTTTCTAGAATTTTCCCAGGTATTGATGTCAGGATGATTGGTCTGTAGTTTCCTGGATCTGTTTCCCCGCCCCTTTTTTGAAGATGGTAACTACATCAGCTCTTTTTCCAGTCCTCAGGTTGTTCCTCAGTGCTCAAAAAAATGAGTAGTGGATCAGTAATTTAGAGATCCTTCAGAACTCTGGGATGCAATCCATCAAGACATAGTGATTTGAATCTGTTTAGAGCTGACAGGTGTTCTATTATGTTATTTTTGCTTATTTTAATTTTCATTTTTAGCCTGCCTTTCACAGTAAATTGGGTTGCTTTATCTTTTTCTGTGAAGACAGATGCAAAGAATTAAGCACTTCTGTTTTCTCTCTACTGGTACTTCCTGGCAATGATTGTCCATTAGTGGACTGATTGTTTGACTTTTTTTCTTGTTTTTTTATGTTTTGAAACAAAATTTTTATATTATTTTTGCTACTTGTGCAAGTCACAAAAATGTGGTTTATGTTTAGAGGAAGGGCTTTCATACGTAGATTCTGCAAAATGTATATATTAGGACTATTGAATGCATCAGAAAACTCTGAGAAAACTTTACAATGAACCAGAAAACATGATAAAAATTTAATTTAGAGAAAGAGCTAGGGTCAGGAGAGAAAAAAATTCAACAAGGCTGCATATATCTATATATCTCCATATCTGCTTATACAGAAGATATATTAATAAAATGAAAGTGTTGGAAGAAAAGACAAATTCACAATAGGAACATCAGAATATCTGAAATAGAGAGAGAATATTGCTTTGGGAAAGAAAACATGAATTTTTTTAACATATTACAAAAGTAAAAAAAATGGAAAACAAAAAAACCTGGATTAGTGTTAAACAAATCAGATAAAGATGGACAATGTAATCAAGAAATATTCTTGATATGCTGGAAAAGTAATCAAGAAATATTCTCAATCAGCTAGAGCTAGACCATGGTTATCCCAAAAGTGCTTTTTCCAAAAGGCAACTAGACTTTCTTGGTATTTTTTTCCTTGAAAATGTTTCACTTCTCATCCAAAAAAATTCTACAGTTCTGAAAAACAAAGACGCTTCTTGGATGAGAAGTGAAATATTTTCAAAGAAAAAAACAAGGATGTCCTGTTGTCTTTTGGAAAAACACTTTTGGGATAATCAAGAAATGAAGTGAAGCAGTGGTGGGATTCAAATTTTTTACTACCTGTTCTGTGGGTGTGGCTTAGCAGACATGGCATGGCTTGGTGGATGTGGTTTGGTGGGTGTGGCAGAGAACAGACACTGTAAAATCTCCATTTCCACCACACTCCTGGGGGAAAATTACCACCTGTTCTCTGAATTACTCAAAATTTCCGCTACTGGTTCTATTCTCCAGAACTGGTCAGAACCTGCTGAATACCACCTCTGAAGTGAAGTCTGAGAAAAGAGAGTCTGTCTGCTAGTTTCTATTGAGAAAGACAAAACACTAGGAAGTGAATAGTATCATGAAGGGTGTTGAACGATACCTGGACATAGGCAAGTGTATGAAAATACAAACAACAAAAAATGCTCGTTGCAGTTGATCATCGTATAGTATGGCAGGACAGTCCACATTTATTTTCTTGCTGTACAAAGGCTGCTCTGCACTGGTCTTTCATAAGCAGGAAATTTTTCTATGGAATAACAGAGTCTGTGCCATTTATGCACTTCTTGAATTATAAAAATATAAGACTGGGGCCTATGTCTTCCATTTCTTGCTTTGCCACTACCAAGCAATTTCAGGGGAAAAAACAGAATGGTGGCAAAAAAAGAGTCCTAGATATAAGTAGCAAGCCCATATCAGCTTTAAGGTAAGCAACTCATCAAACCACAGATAGATGGCAAATCCAGGAACAAGAAATACATGGATTTCAATAATGCAACTTCAATCTTGGCTAAAAACTGTGGTGGAATTAGTAGCAGTAGCAGCAGGAGGAAGGAGGGTTGCATTCCAGAGGATTAAGTGGCAGCTCTATCCAGAAACAGGTGGTCCTCAACTTACAAAAGTTCATTTAGTGATGTTTGAAGTTACAACAGCACTGAAAAAAGTGACTTATGACCATTTTTCACACTTATGAATGTTGTAGCAACCCCAGGGTCACGTAATTTACACTGGATGCTTGACAGCTGGTTCACATTCTTGATGGTTACAGTGATTCCCCCTTTGAGACCTCCTGACAAGCAAAATCAATGGGAAAACCAGATTCACTTTATAACTATATTACTAAACAACTGCAGTGATTCACTTAACAAATGTGGTGAGAAAAGTTGTAAAATGGGGCAAAACTCACTTAACAAATTTCTCATTTAGCAACATACATTTTGGGCTCAATTATGGTCGTAAGTTGAGGACTACCTGTATTCTGTGGGAGGGAAAGAGGGTGAAGAAAGCTCCTCCCTAATAGAAGGTATTCTTGATTTAGATGTAGAGTGCTTCAACTAGAAGTTTGGAACAATAAAGAAATCTGCTTGGAAGAATCATCCCTGTCCTTGATTTTTGGACTTGATAAAAGCAAAATATTGAAAACTGTCAGAATATATTCACAGGTAGATTTATAATAAGTGAATTAAGTTGAAGCCCCTTCAAACCACCTCATTTCCACAGCTATTATATAGCTGGGCTATGTAATAGCTGGTGTTGTGTATAGAAATTAAAATACTCCAAATACCTAAATCTGATTGGCCGAGCAGGCTGCAATAGGATTGGATAATAAAGTACCACTGCAATTGGCCCGCCTGACGGCAGGAAAGCTTAAAGAACTGTCATTGGCTGGAAGCCGCGAGCAGTCGCTATAAAAAGGGCTGCTGCGGCTTCGGAAAATGTTCTGTTACAAGTCACTGAGTTGTTATAATAAAGAGCTGTTTGTTGGAACACTGGTCTTGCGTACTTTTCTTCTCAGAATAGAACACTGGCAACGAAGGTGGGATTGTTGTAGAAGAGCGAGACCGAAGAGCGTGGCAACAAGAACTGAGCAACCAAAATGGCCAGAAACAATGCACTGCCCGCACCATTCAACCCTGCTGAAGAAGATTGGGAGTTATACACTGACCGCTTTCTAATGTTCCTAGAAAGCAACGAGCTACAAGAAATAACCGACCAGAGGAAGAGAGCCGTATTCCTCACGTACTGTGGCCCTGCCATCTTCAAAATGGCCAAGGCGTTAGCCAAACCACGGGACGTAAAACAAATGGCATGGCCAGAATTAAACCAAATGCTATGAGCCCATTACGCGCCTGTGGTCTCCAATCTTATTAAAAGGGATGAATTCTATAAGTGAGATCAATGAGAAGACGAGAGCATTGGAAATTTCATAGCAGCCCTAAGAGATATCGGAGGAGCCTGTGAGTTTCTCAACATGGACAAAGCCATGAGAGACCGCATGGTCCTCAGATTGAAGGACGCTACACTCCAAAGCAAGCTACTAAACAGACCAAATATCACAGTGGCTGAGGCCATCGCAGAAGCACTGTTCGCGAGCAGCAAGGAAATGACGTCGCACCTGCGCAAATGAATCAACAAATCCAGGACCACAGAACCAACTCAGAAAAGAAGGTGGAAGGAACCAAAAAACAACCCACTGCGACTGCCCACCATGAAGACCTCGTCCCCGAGCGACACAGATGATGCACAATGAAGACATACATAGGCTTCATTCAGAAAGAAAATGGCCGGAAAAAAGAGGAAAGAGGGAGAATTCCAGTGTGCTGGATGTGGAGGGGACCACCCGTGCTCTGAATGCAATTCGCTGGATGCCATTTCGCATTTTGTGAGAAACGGGGACATTGCAAAGGTCTGCCAGAACAAAAAGAGCTATAGTCCAAAAAGACGTGGCAGCACCCCCCCCAGAAACAGAGATAGAAAAGCCGGAGCTGATGGGCCGAGAGAACAGAAGCCAGTGAATGAACAACGAAAAGGAACACACCAACAATATCATAGGAAATGCCAGGGCAGCAATGCAAAAAAGGTCCGAATAAACATAAAAATTGAAGGAAAGCCTGTGAAATGGAAGTAGACTCAGGATCATACTGTCAATGTATCATGGAACACCATCAAAAATCTTATACCAGACATCAAGCAAAGAGAACTGGAACAGCAAAGCCTAATACTCAAGATTACCAGGGAAAATGAATCCCAGTAGTGGGTCTTCAGGACATTTCCTATTAATATGAATTCAAAAACCACGCTGAAGTACTTCCTGACAATTGTTGACCGTGATTGCCCTAGTGCTGGGAATCGAATGGTTCGTGCCCCTGGGAATTGAGTGACGGATCAACAGCGTCGCGAGACTGATTGGGAGGAAAGCCTGCTGAAAGAGTTCCAGAATATTCGATGGGACTCTAGGCAAGTACAAGGGGACCCCTATAACATTAGCCTAGACCCTAAGATAGCTCCCATCAGGCTCAAGCCAGACGTGTTCCCTTTGCCTTAAAGCTGAAAATAGATGAGCAGCTTAACAAACGATCAACAAGGGATGTTAGAGCCAATCGACCATGCCAGGTGGAAACTCCCATCGTGACTCCTGTCAACAAGATGGGTCAGTATGCATCTGTGTGTATAAGGCCACCTCAATATGCACTCCAGCAAAGCATGTACCCTGTTCCAGTGTTCAACATCTGTTGCATTTATTAGGGGGAGGAAAATTTTCATGAAACTTGATCTCACGCAAGCATATCAACAGCTGCCGGTTGACCTGAAGCTGCAGAAGTACAGCCTATAGTCATGCACAGAGGGGCATTCAAATGCAACAGACTTAAATTTGCGTTAGCGTTGCCCCAGGTGTTTTCCAAAGCCTATTGGAGCACCTTCTAATGGACTAAAAGGGGTTCCCTATTTTGACGACATATTAGTATTAAAACAAACACAATTAGAAGATAGCTGAGAGAAGTCTTGCAAGATTCAGGAAGCAGGCTTAAGTCAAAAGAGAAAAATGTCAACTAGCCACCAATCAAGTTGAATTCTTGGCTACCTTATAGATGAGAAAGAGATACACCCCACTGAAATAAATAAAAGCAATTAAAGACGCACCAGACCTAGAAAAAACAGACTTATAGGATTCTTAGGTCTCATTAACTTCTACAGTGTTTCCTGCCTCAAAGGCAGCCATAGCAGATCATTACATCGGCTATTAGATAAAAAAAACTGTTTGGAATTGGGGCACCGAGAAAGCAGCATTCCAAAACATTGAGGAGTTATTGACATCAAAACCGTTTAATCAATACAGCAACACCCTGTCACTGACGGTCACCTGATGCATCGCTTTTGGAATTGGTGCATAGTGAGCCACAAGCTACCAGACGGCAGAGAAGCTCCAATCGCCTCTATTCCAACCTTCAAAATCTGAAAGGAACTACAGCCAAACTTGACCGAGAAGCCCTCGCAATCATAGCAGGTGTCAAGAGATTCCACGAATACTATATGGTAGGAATTTTCTTTATCACGGCCAACAACCCTGCTAGGAATTCGGCAAATCAACCCCGAACATCCTATCACCAAGAATGACGAGATGGTCAGATTCCTCGCTGCACATAATTACAAACTCATCCATGCCAGGAAAAACCATCACCCATGTGGATGCCTTAGCCATTCCCGCTACCCAACAAGGAAGGTGACCCAGCTGCCACCATCCCCACTCTTCAGATCGAGACATGGCGAGATCTGCCACTAACTGCAACAGACGTCGCTAAAGCTACCGCGAAAGACTGCTGACAGCTCAAATTCTGCATTGGGTAGGTAAGGGCTGGCCGGATGAGGATAGAGGTGAGACTTTTAAACCTTTTTCGCACCCGGCAGACTGAACTGTCCTGAAAAGGGTTGTATACTGTGGGGGGACAGGGTGGTAATTCCCAAAAAATTGCAGAGAGAGTCATTGTGCATGTTGCACGAGGGACACCTGGCATAATAAAATGAAAGCCCTTGGTCAGGAGTTACGTCTGGTGGCCAGGCCTGGACAAAGACATTGAAAAAATGGTGGCAACATGCCATGACTGCAGAAATCAAGTCCTACTCCCTCTCTGCACCAGTCTGGATGGGAAACTCCCAGAGGCCATGGTGAGACTCCATATTGTTTTGCTGGGCCAACGAAAGGGAACATATTTGATAATTGTTGATGCTTTTTCAAACTGGCTAGAAAGTTTATTCTTATGGTGTCCACAACTACTGAAGCAATCATAAACAATTGAACAAACTTTTGCTACACATGGCCTGCCAGATGTAGTAGTATCTGACAATGGCCCCCAGTTACTGCCTTAGCTTTCGAACAATACCTAGCTGCCACAAGCATCCGAATGCCCTAACAGTGCCGGCTCATCCGGCTTCAAATGGATGAGCTGAACATATGGTTTCATTATACAAAAGAAGCCTAGACAAACTGGACACTGGGACATCCAAGATAGCTACACAACTGTTAACCAATCAGCATTCACCCTAGCACAACCACTAACAAAAGCCAGCAGAACTCCTCATGGGTAGAAAATTGCGTTCCTACTAGATAGGCTACATACCACTTACACCTCTTGAAACCCTCCTGACTCCTCAAGTAATATCGCTCCTTTACCATTGGAAGATCTAAGCTACACCAAAAATCTTACCGGGGAGCCCATTATGGCTTCCAGCAGCAAGTTTACACAAATTAGAGGCTCCAGTCATACCGGCTTGCACTAGATGACGGCAGAACATGGAAATGACACATCGACCAGCTTTGCTCTAGGACATTGGAATGCAATACTAACCTACCTAGCTCCGAAGCACTGCAAAATACCACCCCAACAACAATCAAAAACAAACCGAGGAGGGGGGAAACAAAATAATAAAAAGGGGAGAGATGAACCACAATAACATGACAAAAGACACATCACAAACTGAATTAGACCCTGTAAGACAAAAGAGCACTTACCCATAGACAATCCAGAGAAAAGAACAGGTAGCAGGGAAGCGAGGGTGAGGCCTTCCAAGGAGGAGACAGCCAGGCCAGCTCGGCCAACCCAGACAGACAGGAGGGAGCAGCAGAGCCAACTCAACCAGCCGAGAGACCAGGCAGGAGCAGCAAGGCTGGACTCACCCTTCCAGGGATTCCATGAGAAGACAGCAAAGAAAGGGATCCAGACGAACAATGGAAGACACAACTGAGACTGAGCTGTGCAGGTAAGTAGGACCCGCAGAGCCCCACCTACCTGCGTGACTATGTTAGCACATTGGAAAAACCAAGAGGGGAGGGGTGTTGTGTATGAAATTAGAAATACTCCAAGTACTAAAATCTGATTGGCCGAATAGGCTACAATAGGATTGGACTAAAGTACCATGCAATTGGCCCGCTGACAGTGGGAAAGCTTGAATGTCATTGGCACAAGCTGCGGCGCTGCTTAAACGGGCCTGCGCGGCCTTTGGCAAATGTTCTGTTACAAGTCACTGAGTTGTTATAATAAAGAGCTGTTTGTTGGAACACCAGTTTCGCATACTTTTCTTCTCAGAACAGAACAGTTGGGCTGTCTCTTTTCATATTAGCTGCACTCTTCTTCCCCACCTGCTTCCTTGAAACTCAGACAACCCAGCTGTGGAAGAAAAATGGATTATCACTAAGGACAGAGAGATGGCAAACTCCATATAGTTCAGGCCTTTCAAACTAGCAGCCACGTCCACCCTGTCTCCAAAAGACAGGGACAAAGACAAAAAAGATTTGGATACATTATGATACTGCTTGTGATGTGAAGAGATTTGACACCCCTACTATAGTCCATATGGTGGCTTGGGACTGATTATATGGTATCTAACTAATTAATTAGTAGTGCTTTCCCTAGGTTGCCTCTTAGAAATACCTAAAATGACTTTTTCATATCTGTGCCTGAATTCATTATAATATTTTACAGAGAAATCTTAGCTCTAAAATGCCTCAGATTTATAGTGACTCTTTCTTGCTATGTTTAGACAAGGAAATTCAAAGAAGACATACATGGTCCTTAGTGCTGGAAACATTATCTCCTGGCACTTCTTGTAGTTGCTGTTCTTACCTTTCCGTGCCAAAAAATTGCCTGGAATTAGAAATGGATTAGTTTGCTGTATTCTTTAACAACAACAAAAAAAAACCCATTTCAAAATGATTGCCAACTTTAAAATCTTCCTTTCAATGGATATTATTTGTATCCTTGCTCCCTCTGCAAAGCCCAATGAAATAAAAAAAAATCAAATGAATCATGCACAAATAAATAAATAAATAAATATTCCTACCAAAAAGCCTGTGGTAAGAAGGAAGTGTGGCATCTGGATTATATGCTGGAAACTAGTTTTCCTCCCTCCCCAAATTCCATATGTAATTATTTTCTGCCCTTTTTGTGTATCCTGGAAGCGGATGGGCTCTCCCCCACTCCACCCCCTTCCTCACTATCACACCATTACAGGGAAGGCCAGTTTGGCATGTCTTTTGCCCTCTGACTCCAGCATGGTTGGGTGTGTAATTAGAAAGGTTTTATCTCAAGGCATGCAGGACTGTAATTCGGGGCGTGAGATCACAGCAATGTCTTATGGGCAAGCCCAGTCATTTGGGAGGTGTGAGCAAGGTAACAGGGCCCTGTCATTTCCTGAGGCAACTGCATAACATCCATTATTATGTATTGAGCCTCCTCCCCTTTATATTTGTCTTTCCTGTCTTGGTGACTCCCTAGTTAGGAAGGGTTTTAAACATGTTTTCCCGTCAGGTTTTCTGTTTTCTTTCTTTCTTTCTTCAAATCCCTTTGAGTCTCTACTTCAAAGATAGCAGCCCCACCAGAACAGAATAAATTGCAATTGGCACCCTGGTGTTAAAACTGTAATAAAAAGTGATAAAACTGAAATAATAAAGCCTTATTATTTCAATGGTTCTTTAACATATGATGCCAAGGATAAAACTCGGGCAGAGCAAGAGGGGAACCTTGTCAGAATCAGACATTTTGCAATTAGAGAGGATTGTGTTGGCTTCAAACAGGGTGGCCCTACTTTAGGAGCCTAAGCACCCCAATGATATGTTAGCATCCCTTTTAACTTCTCTGTTTGTGGAATATTGGGACTTGGGTAATCTCAGCAATTTGCCCTAATTTAGAACATTTCCCCCTCAATCCTTCCTCCCCAAATTACCTTAATATGTTAGAATTCTAGCTGAAAGAGGACCCTGTAGGGCAATGGAATGAAATGTCAGGTTAAAGAGAAGAGAAGGGAGAAGAGCAACATTAAGACATAATTAGAATCTCCTGTTGCTGGAGTAGAGGATAGTTAGTCCTTGACTTACCACAGTCCATTTAGTGACTGTTCCAAGTTACAACAGCACTGGAAAAAGTGACATAACCATTTTCAAATTTATGCCCATTGCAGTATCCCATGGTTATGTGATTAAAAGTCAGATGCTTGTCAACCAACTCATATGAATGACGGTGGCAGTGTTCTGGAACTCTTTTTGTGACCTTCTGACAAGTAAAGTTAATGGGAAAGCCAGATTCATGTAACAATCATGTTACTTAACGACTAGAGTAATTCACTTAACAACTGTGACAAGAGGTCATAAAATGGGGCAAAGTTCTCTTAATAAAAGTCTCAGTCTCAGACAAAAGTCTTAGTAACAAATATTTTGGGCTCAATTGTAGTCTTAAGTAAAGGACTACTGAAAATCAGTTCTTTTTTTTTTTTTGAAGAAAATTTTAT
>BHFT01005881.1:0-24645 GCA_004320025.1 Laticauda laticaudata
TACCATTAGGTCCTTTCAGGGGTGGGATGGACCTTGAGTCTTTTAGTTTGTTGTTTACAAAATTGTAAAAAGTGCAGATGGAATTGGTGCATAGAAGGTTTTCTTCTTGTTTAATATGATAATTGGTGCATTCAGTTTTTTTCTGGTGGCATACATTTTTGTATCGGCTTTTGAAGTTGGCAACGTGACCAGATTTGTTTTTCTGCCAAAGTGATTTTTTTTGGATTGAAGCTTCCTTATTGTTGTGGGTAATCTGTTTTTTTCTGGTTTTGGGAGTTGTTAATAGTATATATAGTTTGATGACTCTTTTGACTTCAAGTAAAATTTTGTTGTAATGGTCTTCTATTGTATTGCATCCAGAGAATAGAAATTGCCAATCAAGGGATGAGAGATCATTGTTTGTAAGGTCATAGTTGCCTTTTCTGAAGTTTTAATTGGGGATTCTGTCATTGTGATGATTTTTGTGTGGGTGTATGTTGAGACAAAAGCCGAACATGTTGTGTTCACTGTTGGAAAAGGGCTCTTTGATTTGTATTCCATAGATTGAATTCAAACTATTGCAGAAGATGAGATCGAGGCAGTTGTTAGGTCTAGTGTTGTTGGTTACTACTTGTTCTAGTCCCAGATTTGTAACTGAAAACTTATTTTCTTTAATACTTAAGGATTGTTTTATAGTCTTTAGAGTTCTTATAATCCTAATGAAACTGAGATTTATGATGCCCATGAGAAACACTCTTGGTTTCACTTCTAAAATGTTACTATGGGTGCAGAATTGATATCCATGCATTCCAACAGAAATTTATTATAAAGTACACATTGTCCAACACAGGAAAAACCACCATAAAAATGATGAGGAACTACCAGTGTATTTTCTATGATTTAACAGAGATTTATGACTGCTTTGAAATTACAACTTGTTTGTATAAGACAACTTTCAATTACCAAGTACCCTAATTAAAATCATACAATCCTGTTCATCTTAAGTTCTGTCACCAATTCACCAAAGAAAATTGCAGAATTTCATGTAAATCCTTTCTTGTAAAACAGAGCTGTCTTTTTATTTTAAAAATAAAATATGCTCATAAATTACCTGCCTTTAAGGCATTGTTTCTTCACACTAATATGAACAAGAATAAATAGCCAAATTGCTCTTTTTGGAATAGTCATATGCCATTCGACAGAGCTGTACTTGGGAAGTGATATGAAGTACTAGAGTAGCACGTTCAGTTATTTTTCATTGGCATGATACAATGTGGTTTATCTCTAGCTGCCAAGGTAGCTTCAGAGTAAACATAAAAAGTCTGATCAATAATGTTGTTTGGGATATAGTCCATTATAAGGCTACATAATTGGATCATTCTGTTCTCCTCTAAGGCTTCAATCTGGAATATCTGATTTGCTGTACCAATGGGCACTTGAGAGCAACAACACTGAAAACAGCAACAACAAATGAAGGCCAACTTTGTGCTCCAGTTGGCAACTGAAGAAGACAAATAACACGTTCTGGCATTAACAAAGAAATCTGGTGGGCATCAACTGCAATGGCAATATTGACCATTTTGTCACCTGAGTGTAACATTTAGGAGCATTTCAGAATGGGATAAAAATTGCAGAAATCACAAACAGATGGATTCTTATGAGACCATTCAGCAAGTCTGGCTGATGACAAACAAAGTCAATCTTCTGTGGGAGACGTATGTGAAGACAAGATTAACTAGTAAAACAGAAGAATGATAATAATTTTCTTGGTGAATTATCTCATTCATGGTTTGTGCTGTAAATGAACTAATATATTTTTAATCATCAAGCCAAAACAATTCTCTAAAACATAATACTGTCTGGCATTTAATGTGGTATTTAGTGATATTTAATAGCTGCTTTATGAAAATTACAAACCCCTTCAATCTATTGAAAACTATAATAAGTATTGGCTTATTGGAAATAATACTAGGAATATTAAGAATGCTAATTCAATCAACATTAAGCCAGTTGTTAATGCCAGTGGCACCAATGTTTCTTTTAGTTATAACTTATTGATTTCAATTGGAAACACTATTTTAACTGGATTAGGATTCAATTCACAGTGCAGATTAATTGTTTAGATTACTATTTAGTAAAAATTAATCAATTTTCTCTATCTCTCATATTTTCATACAATTAGAATTATCAAGGTTGTGACAATAAAGAATAATTCGTTACAACATGTGAAATTATGGGTTCAAACAGGAGGAATAAAAATTAATCAGTTTTGCAATCTGGCCGTATAGTTTGGGGCATCTGGAAGATATATCTCTTGGGATAATTGTCTGTTGGATCTCTTTGCTCATGTGGCTGGTTATAATTTTCTTCTTGGTTAATTTTTCCCGATGTGTGGTTGGGTCCGTGTTTATGGGTTTGTATGTGGAGTCTTGGAGTAGGTCTGTCAAGATGCCCCAAATTATACAGCCTACCAAAAATACACAAAGAAGGCATACCTCTCAGACCCATAGTCAGCTCCAGAGGAGCAACACTACAAAACCTAGCTAAACACTTAGCAAAACAACTACAGCCCCATGCTGAAACAGCAGCTTCATATGTATTACAATTTCATACAACCACTTTCTTGGAAATATCTATAGCAGAACGTGGAACAAGAAAGATCTGCCTTGTAAAGTTTCAGATGTGGTTTCACCACTATTTGCACTCAAGTCCCTATAAGAAACTCTTGGAAATCATCAAAAAGAAATAAATAACCAAACAGCGCTAAACACCTCATGGACTAACGAGAACACCTGCTTAACCAACACATATTTCATATACAAAGAGGGACAAAGATACAAGGCAAATTGAAGGAGCCCCCTATGGGGCGGACACTGTCACCCGTGCATGTGGTGCAAAGCTGTTCGATAGGGAAGAATTCGATCCATGAGCCCTTGGCTAATGCCACCCTACGCGGCACAAACCCTAAAACTAAGTGGGCTAGTAAGGATAACATCGATTTGACAACATTTGTGATGGTTGGCCCGATGGAAGGAAACGAAAAACCTAAACAATTTTTTCCTAACAACACCTAAAGCAGGCACACACCACCAAAAAAAATCAAGTCACCATGGAAATGAAAATATAACACACAACTAACGCATTCCTAGATGTAAGCCTAATCCTACAAAAGAAACAGATGAGCACACTAGCAGATCGGACGGCTTGACGACCGTGATACCCAGAAGAAAACACAGCGCGCATCAACGCGTACCCGCGTTCATCGGGTCGACGGGGCCCGCTCCAACGCCCAATGTCCGTAGCACCGGGCCGGACCGACAGCAGCAGATAAATTCCGTGGCCAAACACTAATCACCGAGAACCAAATGCCTGGCAGACAGAACCATACTAACAGACTGAACTATGCACCCTGACTAAAGTACTGACAGTCAATGGCTTCCACAAAAACAAAATCGCTAGCTTGATCCACAAAAACACACTTATGTGTGAGCTGGTGGAAATAACAATGGAGCTTCAAGGAAGTCATTAAAATAAAATCAATCAATCAATGAATCAATCCATCATAAATTGAGGGTTATGTACATGTTACTGTCTATTATGTAGCTCTTGGCAAAAAATATATCTACTTTTCCTACTAATATGCCATATCCATCTATCCATCCATCCATCCATCCACTCCATTTGTATGTCTACCTATCTCAAATATATGACTCTGGGAGGTTCATAACATTAAAGTACTGCTTATTCCACAATACAGCACATGTTATCTTTTTGAAATATATCTATAGAAATATAAAACATTCTTATGCAGTATTGTCCCAAATATATTTAAAATGTCTTTGGAAATAAACCAGGATAATACATATTTCAGAACTTTCAAGCAAAGTAAAGGAAACTGATGGTCTATTTCTGCATATCATTTTATTTCTGTGGTAAAAGAAACCAAATGGTTTGCTGAAAAAATTGGATGAATTCCAGATGAACAGCTACTGTTCAAATTAATAGTGACAGCTCATCCTGAAAACTGTGGTTATTTTCAAATGATGGATTTGAATTCAAAGGGGTGTGAAAAACTACAGCATTCATATTGCTTAGGAACTGTTGACAGTTTGGCATTTCCCTAAAATGGATTAGAAACAAGTCAGAACATTGCATTTTGCATTTCCATTAAGCAGAAATTCCTTATTAAATGATCACTATTGAAATATACATTCAATGCCAAAAATATCAAAATCAAAGAATCAGACTTCTATTACATTAGTCAGGTGCAATATGCACATTTTAAGATCCAAACCTACCCAGACATTTTAAGATCCAATTTCCATCAGTCCCAGATGTTATGGGCAAGGGATTGCAGCTCAATAACAATTGGATAGCCACAATTTTATTTATATTTATTTATTTATATTTCCATGTAATATTAATCAAACAGCCTCCTAGAAGTTCAAATTACTATGAGACAAATATTGTGATACAAATCCTTTAAGTTGTTGCACACAGTGGTAAGATTCACTTTTACAACCACTACTGAACTTGGGGTCGATATGTGTGTGTGTGGGGGAGAAACATTGTTTGTCACCACAGAGAAGCTTTAGATTACTGAAACTTCAGAGCCTTAAAAAAGCGTTAGTAAAACCACATTTAGAATATTGCATTCCATTTTGGTCACCACAATACAAAAAATATGTTGAGACTGGAAAGAGTGCAAAAAAGAGCAACAAAGATTAACAGAGAACTGGAAGCTAAACTTATGAAGAATGATTGCAGGGATTGGATATGTCTAGTTTAGTGAAAAGAAGGAGTAGGACATGATAGCTTGTTCCAATATTTGAGGGGCTGCCACAAAGAAAAGAAGGTTAACTTTTCTCCATAGTACCATAAAGCAAGAGACAATGAATGGAAACTAATCATGGAGAACAGCAACCTCAAATTAAGAAATTTTCCAATGAGAACAGTCAACTAGTAAAGCAGCCTGCCTTCAGAAGTAGGTGTGCTCTTGCTGCCCTTGTGCGGGAATATTGTTCCCTTCAGTGTTATGCAAGGCTGGCAGCAAGTGGTGGCTACAGGGAAATGACAACAAAAGACCTGGAAGAAGAGAAAATGAAAAAAAAAGTCTCCATAGCACTTTAAGGCACTACGAAGTTAACCTGAAATACAAGAACTCAGCTTTGACCACAAACTCTTTGTATCCGGAGAACTACAAGCCAATCTTTTGCCACAACCTCTTAGGCAGGACTGAATCGTGAACTGGGGAAAGTGGCAGTTGACAAGGGGTGTGGCAAAAGCAATTGAACTCAATCTCCGGGCAGAAAGGCATGTGTCCATCCATCCATGGATTCTCCAATTGTCATGCTGGAGAATGCTCAGGTTATCCTAACTTATTTCTCCACCGAACATATATGATCTTTTATATATTTCACAAGGTCTTGGTATATTTCTGCTGGATCTTCATTATACTGTATTCTATTGTTCATTCTGAGTTATTTGATGTTACTTGAGGCATCTCCAGCTGTCTCTAACTAACTTCTGACAAGTTGACTTAGTTAAGTCTAACTAATCTTAATTACTTCAGTCTTAATTTTACTTCCGGATTCTTCTTTACTATTGATCCAGCAGCAATTTGTTCACTGCTTGTTCTGCAATCTTGCCCACAAATTCATTCAATTTTTTTTTTACATAGGAGTTTTTTTTATCTTAGCTTAACTCTTATACCAATTATCTCTGTTATTTTGTTAACTATGTCTAGTTCCAAGACCCATTCAACAAGTTTATCTTGATGTGGTTTTCTGCCCCAACACACCTCAAGGGATGATCATTGTTGAACATAAAGCACTAACTGTGTTGAGCAAACTTTTCAGCATTTGGGATTTAAACTTTCTTTTTAAAATTGGATGTACTAAGGCTTTCTGCCAGTGGTGGGATTCTACTGGTTCGCACCTATTTGCTAGAAATGGCTGTTAACATTCTAAGTAGTTCAGAGAACCGATTGTTAAAAGAAATTACTGGCCTAATCCTGTAAGGAAGGCAGGAAGGAAACATTCTGGTGTTGCTAAGAAACTGGCCTTAATCCATTATTACCAATTTCTTGGGCAGGACTAGACTGCCTGTTCTCCTGGAACATCTCTGGAGTTTTTTCTCACCTCGCTTTTGCTGGGTACTTCTTGCTTAGTGGAGTGACCTATTCGAAGTTACAATGGCACTGAAAAAAGTGATTTATGACGCGTTTTCACACTTACGACTGTTGCAGCATCCCACAGTCATGAGAGGCCAAAGGCAGGAGATATTTGCCTCGATGTGAGTTGATATTGAGTTTGGCCATGCCCAGTCATAACATGCACGTCGTGCCCACAGAACCAGTTGTTAAAAAAATTTGAATCTCACTCCTGCTTTCTGCTCTGTGATCAAACCACAGACCATATATTGTTGGCAGTTTATTTAGAAACAAAGCCTTCACTTTCTAATGCGTGCCCTTAACTCAATGATCTCAAATTATTATACTTGTAAAGCAGTGGTCCCCAAGCCTTTTTTTGTAAACCAAGGGACCAGTTTTTCAATGCAGAACACTTTTTTTTCAAAGGACCAGCAAAAATTCAATTCTTCCTCCAAAGTAAAAGGGCTTTTTAAGTTTAGCTAATATAAAATAATAATTATTTTAATTCATGATTTTTATTCATACCTTTTGCGCCCGGTAGCAAAATGATCCAGGGACCGGTACCGGTCCAGGGGCCAGGTGTTGGGACCCCCTGTTTGTAAGGATAAACAGGGCTTACAAATGGTTGAAGAATCATATTTTTTGGAAACCCAGGATACTTGAAACAAATGTCCTGAACTGCAAGATATTTTAAATATGCCTTTGTTCTTTATTAGCAGAACAAATTTTTGTTCTGCTTAGGCAAGAAATTAGCAGTACTTTCAGAAAAGGTTCACAAGGTACCCATACATTATCTAAAATTCTGGAATTCAGTGAAGCAATGGTCAAGAAACACCGTCTGCTTTTATTCTTATGGACCTTTCTCACTGAAGGATTTTGATATTGGGGTTTTGGACATTTCCTTGGAACAGTAAAGAGATATAATAGGACACTGCCAACCAAAGCAAAAATCACAGAAACAATGAAAAAGGGAACATCAATAATGAACTTTAAGCAGTCATGAGGTTGAGTATTAATAAACAATTAAGAATAATGAAAAGACACAAAGATTCCACAGTACATAGAGTCCTTAAGCGCTCAGTAAAAGCTTAAATGGCATATAAAAGCCAGAAATTTTTCAACAATTGTTTATGGTCATGGAAAAATTACTTTTAGCTGAGCTCAATTTGGACGTTGATTTTAAATCTCTTTCTGTGGTGGGAAATGAGCCAGTAATCTTGAAGATTCCTTGGAAAATAATAAAAACCAGGCGGAGATAAATCCTTTGGATTAGGAGGTTGGTAAAAACACAAGACCTACCATGAACAAAGCAATTAGAAAATTAGAAACAGACCAAATAGCAGGGCTGTTAACTCCTGGCCTGCAGGCCAGATGCATCATGGGCTGTTCCTGCCCATGGCCTGGTTTTTGTGAAGGGGGAAAGTCCCAATACCTCATTGATGCCTGCTGTGACAATAGTATAACACCAGGGTTATAAGTGACAGGAAAAGGTTACGTATAACTATAAAAATTCCATAACAAAAATCCTGTCTATTCAATTGCTTATTCCACAATAATTTTGTTTTATTTTTTCTTTGCCAGCAAGGAGGAAAAAAACTTCATTTCTCTTCACTGGATTGCTTATTAAACTCCTTTCATCCTTGAAATTTTCTTCCACTTTTTCTCATAATTGCAACTTCTGCTTGATGTGTAACATTTTTTAGTAAAATTCTGTCTCACTTATTTTTATTTGGCTATGTCATGTGGGGGAATTTAGTAGAGAAAGCAAATATGTTTGGAAGAGATAAGTAGCTGCCAAAAGAATATGGTGGTCTGGAACCCATCAAAGCTGAACACCAGCCAAAGCATAAAAAAACTCAAGAACAGTAGTGAAAGGTCAAGAAACCTGGACCATAGAATCTCCAAGAGTTTTGCAACATAATAGAAATGGATAATTTATCCATTTAACTTTAACATATACTTTTCTCTTAAGTTCTACCACTTCTTGTTTTTTTAGACTAGCTAGTTTTTTCTTTCACTAGTCCTGTTTTCTTGTAAGATGTACCTTCTCATGCCTTTTATAACTGTTTTCCTTTTGATTTCATGGACTTTATTTATTCATGTTGTCCATCAAACAAATCATAGACGATAAGATAGTTATTGTAGATCATCAAAACCCATGACTAACTTTTCAACTTAAGGAACCAATGGCCAGGTCAAATTATCCTACTTTCAGACACATTATATGAAGGCCTATATCTTTTAAAGATTTCTGGAACACCAGGGAACTGGTTCAGACGATTGGAAAAGAACTGATGTAACAGTAAGTTCCCATCTTCAAAAAGGACAAAAAAAATGAAGAAATTTACAGATCCTGTCACCTGACCTAGTAAAAATACCTGGAAGATTCTTGGAAAAGATAAATCAATCAAAAGTCAACATGGTTGTCAAAAAAGAGATCATGCCAATTCTTACTGCAATTTCTTTGACAAAGTGACAAAAATTTAGTAGGAATAGAGAGGAATGCTATGGCTATAATTTACTTTGACTTCAGTAAACATTTGAAATAAAGTAGACCACATTTATTTATCTTGATAAGATGAAAATTTGTGGGTTAGACTGGGCAATATCAGAAGTGGATTCATAACTGGCTGACCAACCGCAACTTCATGTAGTCAATCAGTGAAACTGCATCTACAAGGAGAGAAGTATTGCAGAGGGGTATCCCAAGACTCTGTTTAATGGAACGCCAGCATTCTCAACATCTTTCATTAGGTTGTAATGATTTGATAAGGAATAAATGGTATATAATATTTTTTTAATGTTTTTGCGGGTACGTTAAGCCATGTCCACACCTTGCACCAACAGGATGGAAAGAGGATTGTAAAAGAGAGAAACACTTGCATCCCGTTGTTAACGCGATTCAACCCTTCTGTAACTCACTGCTGCCGTTGTGCATGTTCCTCAGGTATCCGTCCAGCATTCCGTCGACTGAAGTTCCATCACGTTCAAAAAGTTTTGAAGCTGCTCAAAACTTTCTGAGCGGAAAATAGTATCCCAACGCGTTCCGTCTGCATCCGCAACGCATACGGGGAACATCCGTTCTACATCCGTCATTCATCCGTTACGTGTCCGCTATATCCGCTAGCAATCCACTGTGCATACCGCAGCAACTGCAATCCCACTCCAGCGCAAAATGGATCACAGGGAGGAAGGCGAAAAGGACATAGAAACGGGACGCGCAAGCAATTAGTAGCAGATGGAAAAAGGATAAAGCAGATGCAGCTGCACAAAGAAAAGCTTTTAAAAATTGGATAAAAACGTTTCGGCAGAGGGAACCTATCTCAGGATATTAAAGGATATCTAGAGATGCCTAGAGGAATGCAAAGGACACATAGGGAAAAACCTATATTGCTATAAAAAGGGGGAGGAACTCACCTGGATCTCATTTTCAGTCCAGCACCCTGCTGTGCAGATCTCTGCAGCCTTCATCTGGCTCTTTACTCTTCCACATATGCAACCATGGATGTTCCAGCCATGGGATCATAACACAGTCCTTTTTTGGTAACCACATCGTTTCTGCAACAGTGCGAGCTATCAACAGGCTCTTTTCAAGAGTTTCTAAGGGAAGAAAAGGAGCGGCAAGAAGTGTCTGGGTCCCGAAGAATGATTGGAGGAAAAGCAGAGTATAGAATGTACAACAAGCTGATGGTGGAGCTGAGGAACGACGACCCTCGTCGCATTCAGAATTTCATGAAGGAATGCTCCAGCCATGTTTGATGAAGTTGTGGAGGCAGCTTGAGACCCAGGTTGAACCAAGGCAAACACCCAACTTCCCGCCCAACCTGGACGCCTGGCTCAAGGTTGGCCACTGGACTCTGCACCACCTTGGCCTCAGGGACCACGTACAGGGAGCTGCAGTATGGCTGCAGGGTGCCACACCACACCATCAGCATTGTGGTCAAGAGAAGTGGTGCAGGCCATATTTTGAAGAATACCCTGGAGGAGCTCCCTCCAGTGCCCCTCGACTGAAGAAAGGCTAGGAAGAAAGTTTTTTGCAGAGCAGTGGTTATCAGAAGTGGAAACTTTCGCGCCACACCTTTGGAGCCATAGATTGACAAGGATGGTGGCCTGCAAAGCCCTACGCCAAGTCGTGCGGTCCAATTATTTTCCGACACAATCAGGGCTTCTTCAGCATTCATCCTCTTCGCATTGGTTCCGATGCTGACTTACAAGTTTCATGTACATCGATGCTTTCAGGCAACGGGCCAGCTTTCAAAGATGCCCAGGATATAACAAGACGCCGTCACCTCAAAGGAGGGGCTGGACACGCCGAAACCCTCAATCCATGAATTCCCAGAATCCAGACCCCTGCTCAACGACATTACAAGATGTGGCCCCTACTATCATCGTGGGGATACACCTTTTCTCCCCTCAGAACTACCTCAATGAAGCCCCTACACGCTCGCAGATGCCCTTCAGCCCGTGAAGAGAGGATCTTCAAACTACAGGCTGGTCCAGGGCAAGGCGGTTGGGGAGAACGCCTTTTGGCAATCCTGGCCAACCAGGTGTTCCCAAGTTACTTCTCACCACCATTCAGCATTGCCCCAGACCATGAGGAGGATCGTGGAAGCTTGCTGCAATCGTGCACAGGTTTTCATGCGCCCTGCTACCCAGTGTTGCAGAAACAGGCTTCGTGGACCTCCAACAAGGCAATGGGGACATGGAGAGCCTGGAATGGAGGCAAGGGAGAAACCTGAATGGACACTTAGATTGTGCAAGGCCCCAACAGAGCTTCACGAGAAGGGGAGAAGCAGCGCAACCTCCTGAGACACTGGTGCAACTCTACTTCCCCACCTGGAGGCAGTGGAAGTGGCAAAGACAGGATGAATAGATGATTGAATGGATTCTTCCTTCACCCTGTTCATCACACTGAGGATATTGGGCCACGTATGTTTGAGTGGCCCTACATGAACAGGGCATTTATAAAGAAGTTGTGTTTTAATGTTGACAATGTGGTGGATCAATGTTACATTGTTATTGATAATGAAGGGCAAAGGTGTGGCAAATCTGGGAGGGTGGAACCATACAGTCCCATTATGCTTGCAGTGGAGGTTTAAATCTTCCCACAAGCGATTAACACATCCCAAAGGTATCCTGCCCATCCCTACTGCAATCTTAACCCATCCCAAAGGTATCCCTGCCCATTCCCAGCTGCTATCTTACCCATCCCAAAGGTTATCCCTGCCATTCCCACTGCTATCTTAACCCATCCCACAAGCATGCAAAAGGCTTAAACATTTCTAAAAGTTTTCCAACAAGACTTTTACTAGAAAAATAAATTGAAGCAAGTGGTGTGAAGCAAAGACTAAATCTTTGTTAATAACAAGCTGTGGAAAGACAAAAATGACCCAAGTCCAAGTGTCCAAAGCAAAAAATAAAAGTCAACAGGTAGCACCAGATTCTGGCACTCTCTTGGTCCACTTCTGAGGCAATGCCCAGTCTCAGGGGTGAAGGAGTCCAGATGCCTTGTGAGGTGGCTGCTTGCTTGGAGTGCCTAGGTCCATGAGGCACCATTGGGGTGCCTGGCCCCGAGAGGACAATAGGGGACAGTGTGTGAAGGAAGCCTCTAGACAGCTGGGCTGCAAGTCCGTGATGTTTGAGAGCTGCTTTCCTCATGACATGGGGTGTCAGCCCAAAAACCGATGACAGATGTTTCTGAGGCCGGGTTTTGCTGTGGGGTGGAGGAAAGGAGCAGTGTTTTAGTGGGGATGTCTGGTCCTGCACTGGAGCGAGGTGAGCGCGTTCGGTGGCATCTTGTGGGCTATGACTGTGGCAATCTGTGGCATGGCTGGCATCGGTGGCGTGGTGGCCTTGCCAATGGTACCTTGCCTGGACCTGGGAAGGGCTGTCCTGTGCTGCCTGGATCCTCCTGGGTAGCCATAGCTTTGGTAGGGGAGGACCTTGAAAGCCTTGGAAGGGCAAGTGAAATCACCTGGGGTGGAAGGAGCAGGACTGGACTGGGTGGGAGCAGGTTCAGCTGCGGTCTGGAGGGTTGTGAAGAAGAAATTGGTGATCCTGTCCTTTACCACCTGGGTACTGGTGGTTCCAAAAATTCTTTCAATGAGGGACTGGTTTGGACGTAGTTGAGGAAGGGCTTGCGGTTGAGGATGGGGATGGTCGGTGTGTACCAGCTGAGAGAGGAGATCTACGCTGCTTCTGATGGTGTCCCCTGATCTCCAGCAGGACAGTGTGGCTCTGCCCTCTTGGTCCTGCCTCTTTTCTCCAGCCAGGACCAGGAGCAGCGCCAGCCAGAAGGTAAGCACCAGGCAGAAGCACCAGCCACCAAGGAGCAGTGCCACAGAGTAAAGCCACCAGAGAAGCACCACCAACCAAGAAGCAGCATCACAGCAGAAGTAAACAACCAATGCAGAAGCACCACATCAGAAGCAAGCATCAGCAGAAGCACCACTCTCCAGAAGCAAGCAGCAGCAGAAGCGCCAGCACCAGAAGAGCGAGCCCGCGGCAGCAGAAGCCCCAGCCAGAA
Source organism: Laticauda laticaudata (assembly GCA_004320025.1). Classification (NCBI taxonomy): domain Eukaryota; kingdom Metazoa; phylum Chordata; class Lepidosauria; order Squamata; family Elapidae; genus Laticauda; species Laticauda laticaudata. The sequence goes on from BHFT01005881.1 coordinate 12,657, forward strand.
GCAGAGTCAGGAGCCAGGGGTGGGCAGGGTGGCCCTATCCCTCTTGTCAGGGCTGGCAGCAGATGGCAGAGGCTTCCTTGTTCTTGCCCCGTGGGTATTGGGTTTGCTGCTGACTGGCTATCTGGCTAGCTGGCTGGCGGTGGCAAAGCTGTGTCTGGGAAGCAGGTCCTTTTCTCTGAATGGTTGACATGCTTTGCCGAGCTGCCTTCCCTTTTATATCCACGGGGTGACAACAATGCATTCCTCCCCACTGGCGCAGTGAACGCTAGGCATCCGCTAGGCTGTCTTGCTAGCTTCTGCTCTCATCTGCTTCCATCGCTTGGCATCCCGCTCTGGCATGCCGTTCTTCCGTTCCGCTCCGCTCCCATACCCGGCTTCCATTCCGCTAGGCTTCCATGGAGCATCAAGCTTCCAATCACCTACATCCTCCCCAATTGGACTGTTCCTTTTCCTGTGTTGTGCCGCTTCTGCTTCGTGCAAATTCGGGGAACTTTTGAGAGCGGGATAACAATGATGGAACATTTTGCTCGTGCCTGCTGGCCTTTTTAACAAAATTGTTTCAGGATCCATCGGGGGCCAGGTGTGACAGGGGCTTTACATGAATGTAAAGTTCAGCTTTCTCAAGTTATGTGATCCCACGTTCATTGTAGTGGCTTTTAAAGTTGTTAAGCAACATTTCAAAGAATAGTCATCTGCGATCAGCAAGCTTCTGTATTGAGTTAGATTTTAAATTTAATTTAAATTTTTAATTTAAATTTAAAGACGAACGGGCTCTGAAGAAGTCGTCTATTGTGTCATAGAGTCTGTGAGTCAGACTTTCACAGCGTTTCAGTTTTAAATTTAAATTAAATTTAAATTAAATTTAAATTTAATTAACGATCAGGTACAGAAGACTGAATGATGGCAGAATGGAGATTCTTTGCCGAAAGTTTGCTTGGGCAACTTTAAAAGCACTACAATGACGTGGATAATACCCAAACGGAAGCTGAACCTGCATCCTTTGGGTGTATTATGCTCTATACGTCCATTGTAGTGCTATTTAAAGTTGTAACAAGCGTTTCAGCAAAATCCCATCTGCCAATTGGCAGATGGGAATTCGGCTGAACGTTTGCTTACAAAAGAAGCCTGATTGATGAGCAGATTGGGATTCTGCGTGAATCGTTTGCTGACAGGGACTTTTGAACAGCACTAAATAGTATATGGGATAATAGCCCGAAAGGAAGTAGAGAAGCAGCACACGATGGTAAGTACCCATGAAAGCTTAAAAACACCAAAATGTATATATATATTATAATATAGTAGTTATATATATATAGGTATATATTATGTATGTATGTAATGTAGTGTATGTATGATGTAAGTATTGTATGTTCTCACTCCGAACACCCACCTCACCAGGCCAGACCGCAGGTGAAACCTGGCTTCCTAATGGATAGAGCCATCCATTATCAACACGAAAGCCACGCTGGCACTAAAGCCTACCAACAGAGGAAACAAAGTGTTGGCCAGCCAAGTCAAAGCCACAAACAGAACTCACATCGGAGAAGAAACGCAGAAATACCAATCAATCAAAACCTCCAGGTCCAGTGGAGACATCAGAGCAAAAACTCCCAGCCAAAATCAGAAATAGGCCAGCTCAGAAATTTGAAAAAACCAAAAGCCTGTGAGACCCACATCCATAACAGAAGCACTGATGATGGCAGATGAAGATTCTTGTTGAACGTTGCTCAACTTTGAAAGTACTCCAATGACGTGGGAATAATACCCAAAGGAAAGCTGAACAGCAACAATATATATATTAGTTTTTTTTTAAGCGCTTCGCGGGTATTTACAAGTGTGCTCTTCAGCTTCCTTCGGGTATTATCCGGCCACGTCAATTGTAGTGCTTTTAAAGTTGTAGCAACGTTCAGCACGAATTTCATTCTGCCATCAATAGGCTTTTGTATGGGAGTTTTGGTATGATGATATATTGTATATTTATTTATATATAGATTTTATATAAATTTGTATATTTATATTTAGATGAGATTCTGCCTGAAATGTTGCTAACAACTTTAAAAGCAACTACAAATGAACGTGGGATAATACCCGAAGAAAGCTGCACAGCAACAACATGTAAGTACCCGCGAAAACTTTTTAAAAATAAATATATATAATTTGGTTTGGTTATTCAGGTTTTCCTCCCACGTTAAAATTGGAAGTATTTTTGGCGATGTTTGTGATGAAAGCTCAATTTATCATCTTCAGGCTTGTGTTCCCTTCGGCTTTATATGCTTTCTCGGAGTAATGTGAACTTGCAGGCTGTTCCTTTTAATGCCAGTTGGGGTGTGACTTGACTGGGTGGGGGGCTTGTCTTTTGTTCTGATTGGGCTGGGGGTGTGTCTCATTGGTTTGGTGGCCTGGCTGTGAATCCTGTTTGGTTGGGGTATGGCTGTTGTTCCGATTGGCTGGAGGGGTCTGTTCTGTTCAGCGTGGGAAAGCTTGGCTGTTGGTGGTAGCATGCTTGTTTGGCCCTCATGGGTGTGGGTCTGGTGTCCATTTCTTCTGTTAGGGTATTCGTTTGTTAATGAGGGCGGGTTTCCAAAATGGCTGGTAGGCGCGGATCATCTCTTTTTATTTCATGCTCTAAATTGGGTGTTTCTAATCTCTATGGTTTTCTCTTATTATAACCTGTTGTTGGAGTTGTTCGATTTTGGCGATACGTTCTAGTTTTTTTAAAAGTCCATCAAATCCACCATTTCTGACCAGAACTTATGAAAAACTTTGAGTCCAAAGAGCTTCCATTTTTTATGTGACTTTGGCATTTCCTACTACTGGCTGAGATCAAAAATTTAATCCCCATAAGCTTCCAATTTGAAATTCAACTCCACCTAACACAGCAGCCCCAAACGCATCCTAAAAAGAACAGATTGGTTCCTAATCAGAAATGAGACAAAAAGATTCCTCCTCGCAAAAACAAAGATTCCTCACATTCACCCCTCTATCACAACAAGATTCAAAAGATTTCAACCAAGACTTTGGGACAAATCCAAACAACTTGCTGTCTGAGAGCCGAAACACAGACACCCTCAGACAGACACACATACCAACAAACTCGAAAACTACAACAACTCCAGAAACAAATCCTCCCCTCTCACATCCCACACATGAAACAAACAGTGCAACAACATACTCAGACAAGATCCTCACCAAAGCTGAAAGCATTGTCCCCTTTTCCAAAAGGATTTAACTTTGCTGTCACTCCCAAACACATCCCCAAAGAAATCATTATATGTGGCGTTGAAACCAGCCTGAACCAAAACCAAACCCTGATTGATTGCTAACAGAATGCAGAATCGAATCAACCAACATCCTTGCAACCAAGCCCAAACCACCCAAAGCAATTTATCCAAAAGAAGAACAAACTGCACTCCTTAACCTGAAAGAAACACCAGCATAATAATCCTAACCCAAGTCAAACAAGAGCAACACTACAGGTGGTTAATGAAACTCATCTGACTAACCAAAACCCAAGTTTTTAACCAACCTCATCTCGAGACCCCACATAATACACCTCTAAACACGACCGCCACGACCTACCTAGAAAAAACCACAGATCCAATAAAAGCTCCCCATCAGCAAAGAAAATCCAGCAAAGAATCATACCCCAGAGAGAAATCATCCAGATGCCCTAACTTTGGTCTCCCCAAGATACAAACAAGAAGGAAACTCCACTTAGCATAGTTTAGCTCCAATAGGCTCACCATCTACAAACTTAGCCAAATTTCTCACCAAACAAACTACAGCCCTACATGCAGAATCCATTCAAACTCACGTGTAATGAAACTTATTCCCAGTTTCATTTGAAGTCATAAAGAAAGAAAAACTTACAGCCAAGCGACTACTAGTGGAGCTTCAATGTCAATATGCCCTCTTCACCCAAGTGCCTATAAAAGAAGCCTTGACACCATCCAACAAATACAACCCCCCAAGCCATCCTAAGGATCTGACCAAACCACTGCCTATCCAATACATAACTTCCACCTACAATGGACAAAATACAAACAAATAGAAGGAGGCAACCCATGGAATCACCCCGCTTTCTCCCTGTCATTGCTCAAACCTCTTACATGGAACACTTTGAAAACACCAGCTCTAGAAAAATATGATCACAAACCCAACCTCTGGTAGATAATGTAGATGACACCTTTCATAATCTGCCACAGCGGGAAAGAGAAACTGAAACAACTTCCTCACACAGCAACTTCAACAGCTTACACGCCCAAAATCCAATTCACCATGGATAACAGAAGGCTAACAATGCAACTTACCTTCCTAGATGTCTTAGTATACAAAAAATCTACCACCGAAGAAACACATACAAACCGCTTATCTACATGCACTCCTCTCACCACCATACCGCAGCACAGATCAATTCCATTAGCCGGACATCTCATCTGCAGAACAAAATTTGCTTAGCACGACGAACAAACACTTTCAAAACGCGAAACTGCATACTCGTCACAAGTACTAACAACGCAATGGATTACAAAGAAAGAAAATTACCCACCTAATCCAAAAACAAACCCTATACCCAAAAACAGATAGAGAACAAAGAGAATGGGACAAAGCCCTCCCCTCCATATATAAAGGACTACAGACAAAATCAGCAAGATCGCTCCAAACACACAACATTAAAACAGCATTCTGCCACAAAACAGAAAAAATATTCCACCATCTTTAAGAAAACCCTAAAGACAGAATCAAGTTAGAAAGCCAAGGAGTATAACGAAATTCCCTTGGAACCCTGCACACGCCACAATACATCCAGGCAAACCAAACAGAAGAATTAAGTGCACGCATTGAAGAACACAAGAACTCAATCAAAATAGAAGAACCCAACCCTCTTCCCTAATCCTAACACTTCAAACAGGCACAGGAACATAACATGAACTTTAAAAATACTAGAACTGTCGCCAAAATTGCGAACACTTTCAAACAACAGAAAATAAAAGGAGAAGCCATTAGAAGATAGAAAACACCCACACAGCATGAATAAGAGATGATGCCTCTGCCTACCAGCCATTTGAGAACCCACCCTCTTTCAAATGATAACCTAACATGAAGAATGACACCAAGACCCATACCCATGAGGGCCAACACAAGATGCCACCACAACAGCCAAGCCCCGCACCCTGAACAGAACACACCCCCAGCCAATCAGAACACAGCCAAACCCACCAACCAATTCAGATCAGCAGCCTAGACCCCCAACAATGAAGAGCACACCCCAGCCAATCAGAACAAGCCAATCCCCCCACCCAGTCCCAAGTCAACCCCTCACTGGCAGTTATAAGGAAAAAAACAGCTTGCAAGCTCACATTACTCTTGAGAAGCGCACAAAGCCGAAGACCACAAGCCTGAGATGACGTATGAGATTTCGTCAAACCTCCGCCAAAATACTTCCAATTTTATGGCGGGAGAAAAACACCAAATAACAAAGAATCCACATACAAAACCCGCGAAAACCTGAGAAATTATATAATTATGTGCTGTTTAGCTCCTTCAGGGTATTATCCCCACGTCAATTGTAAGTTCTGTTACAAAGTTGTAGCAAACGTTTCAGCAGAATCGTCATCTGCATCATCAGGCTTCTGATTGACAGTGCCTGCTGGAATCATTTTTGGAAGCCCTTGCACTCTCAAATAGAAAGATCTCCACACCACAAAAGACCAAACACCTGAGCCACAGAACAGACTCCCTCTGATGGCCTCCAACTCAAACACCCCCGACACCTGAGCATCAGACAGACTCCCTCTGATGCCTTTCCAACTCAAACACCCCCCACCAGGCACCCAGGTGAAACCCAGCTTGCTGATGAAGAGCAGCCATCTTTCACACGAACCAAGCAAAGCATTGAAAGCCTCCAACACAAGAAAACAGAGTTGCTGGCACCAATCAAAGCCGCACAAAACAGACCAGAAGAACCAGAAAACACCAATCAATCAAAACTCCAAGTCCAAAATGAACACAGACCGGTTGAATAGCCAATCAGAATAGACCAGCCTCAATTTGAAACAGAGGAACTGTGAGACATCCACTTCCATTCAGAAGCCTGATGAAAGCAAGATGAGATTTCCTGCTGAAACGTTGCTAACAGCTTTAACAGAACTACACATGAGCTACAAACTTTAAACAGAACTACAATGAACGTTGGGATAATACCTGAAGGAAGCTAACAGCCAAACCAAATGTAAGTACCCAGACGCGAGAGCTTAAAAAACATATTATTATATATATATATATATATATATATTATAAATATATATATGCAGTTCAGCTTCCCTTCGGTATTATCGTACATACAAACTGCAATACAGAAGCCTGATATAGCAGATGAGATTTAAAATTGTAGCAAGTTGGGTAGAAATCTCTCTGCCATCATCAGGCTTCTGTAATTGAGTTTCAATCTTGAGTTCATCATCAGAAGCCTGATGATGGTCGATGAGATCCCCTTGCCGAAACGTTGCGACAACTTTAAAAGCACAAACTACAATGCCTGTGGGATAATACAAGAATGAAACTGAACAGCATATCCATGTAAGTAACCACCAGTTTTGAGCTGGAGGTAATCAGGGGAGTCTGTTTGTGCCAGGTGTTTGTCTGGCTTGTTGGTGTGGAGATCTTTTTCTGTTAGAGAGTGCAGGCTTCCAAAATGATTGAAACCGGTCTGGTGGACATCATCTCTTCTTATTCATACTTTAGGTCTTCTTTTTCATCTCTATGGCTTCTTGATGATTCTGAGGCCTGGGGTTTTTCTTATAGTGGGCTAGGGTTTTGGTGCCATTTGAAGTTTGATGTTGTGACCTGTGTTTTTTCATGTGTTGGACTAGTGTTAGGACTCCGTGATTCCACCAGAACTGTCATCATTTGGAAGCCTGCACTCTCAAATAGAAAAGATCTCCACCCGGATGCCACAAGCCAGAGAACACTGGGCAACAAAACAGACTCCCTCTGATATCCTCCAGCCTCAAACACACCCCAACCAGACAACCCAGTGAAAACCTAGCTTTTCCCGAATAGAATGATAGCCGTCCCCTTATCACCACGCAAAGCGCAAGCTGGTACTGAAAGCTTCCAATACAGGAACACGTTGTTGCAAGCCAATCAAAGCCACAAAACAGACAGAAGAAACCAGAAACCACCAATCAAACCAACTCCAAGACCAATAAACACAGACCCAAGACTCCCAACCAATTCAGGATTGTAAAAAATTACCATCCTTGGGAACAGCAATAGGCTAGCCCTCAAATTTTTTAAAAACTACGGCTGTGATACCATGACCCACATACAAACTCCATTACAGAAGTCTGACGATGGCAGATGGATTTCTGCTGAAAACGTTTGCTACAACTTTAAAAAGCAACTACAATGACGTGGGATAATACCGCGAAGGTAAGCTGAACTGCATTCATGTAAGTATCCGCGAAAACTTAAAAAAACAAATATATATATAAGATATACATATATCTTAAATACCTTTCAAATATTCTCAATACATTTGAAAATGATTTCTTTCTCTCTTTGTCCCATTCTGCTTCTACATTTCTGCATACCTAAACCTACAATGAATGCTTTCTTCTAATGACAGTGGTCATATTTCAGCTAAAATTTTACCACACTTACTGAATTTACCGTTAGAGTAAGTTGTTTATGAAATTAACAGAAAGAAAAATGTGTCTATCAAAAAAATTCTGAAGAAAGGCATGTTCAAAAGATATGTTTACGAGGACATATCTGATATTGAAACCTTAGTTCAGCCTCATTCCCTGAAAGCTAGCACTGAAATACAGTTTAATTGGTTGGAATGTTTTATATCAATAAAATATATAGCATATGATATGATAAAAAAGTCTCATATTGACAGAAGCAAGCTGAAAACATATTGAGTTTTTTAATTGAAATGGTAAATCTGTATTCATGGATTCAGGCACAGTCACTTATTATCCAGTGGTCATAACATTCTTTCATTCTGAATGAAAAGAAAAAAAAGAATTTCTACTTATAAAAATTTACAAATGCTGCCAAGGACACTGAACTATTTTTACAAAGCCAAACAAATATTTTATTTGTTCCCATCAAAAGCATGGCTGATGATAGGATTTTTTTTTCCTAATCCTCTGGAATTAATTCTACACAAAGTCACTTGTGAATAGATGGAATTAAGTCACACTGCCATCGCAAGGTATATAAGAAAAACATTGTTCCACTCGATTACACTTCTGAGATGCAGCATCTGCTTTATCAAGAACTCCATTAAACTCACTAAAAACTGGAACACTATGAAATCTCAGTCTTCTAACTGAACTCAGGTGTTGAATTTTATCATCCAACTATAAGATTACAGTCTTTATACAGTAACTTGTTCTTGTTGCTTCATTAACAAAGTGCAAAAAGATAAATAGTGAGATGTTCTCCCATCTGATATTCACAACTTCTCTTAAAAGTGCTCGAGTCAGGAATTCAGAGATTGATTAAACTTTTTTTACTAGTTTAAAATCTGAAGTTAAAATATATATTGCAATGTGCTGAAATATATAATTTTCTAAAATTTACATTGAGTAATACAAAAACAAAATCCCAAGAAGATTTCCCTGCTATTTTTCTATTATTTTACAAAATAGTCTTACTTTTATTGTGTTCAAGTCTTTATGCAAAAACAGTTAATTTTAATTTTTATAAAGTGTCTGTCCACCTTAGGCATTTTATTAAAAACAAGAACTGGTATTTGCAACTTGTATATAGAAGTTAGAAAGCTAGAAAGCAGGTGTGTATATCATTATCCTTCTAAGTTGCCATTCCAAAGTCATATTTTTGACATTATAATTATTCATAATAACCTCTTTCAGTTTATCTCTTTAGAGGTACTTCTATACTACTAATTTTTCTCATTCACACAAAATGAGTTATATACACTGAGTCCAGTGGTGTTTGATAGCTTACCTCATAGTTGTAATACCAATGGGTGGTAACCTCTCCCATATACTTGTAAAGGTATCTGTGACCAGATGGCTTAAAAGAGTTATCTATCCTCTATTAACTGTTCTCTATTCACTAAGAGGTAGCATATACTAGCAAAATATTCTATAAGAAACAAGTTGGAAAAAACCACACACTATCAATTCACAAGTAAGCTAATCTTCACCCCATCAGACCATAAGTGAGCTAATGCAAAATGTTGGTAGATGGGATATCCAGATATCAGTACTATAAGGTAAACTAGGGTCAACAGAACTTAAACAATACAGATTACATTTAAAAAATATACATGATTATGTAATTCAGCGAATTTTATCATGGCAGAGAGTAGGGAGATTCTCCCTGTATTCTTTCGATCAGTCAAACGAATGCTTTCCCATCTCCCTGAAGTCTGTACAATAATAACTGCCTACTATGATGTTGTGCATAAGAAAGGTACATCATCAACTTGAAATGATTGCTGCAGTTCTCAGACTTAAGTAAATTCATAGCTCACACATTTGAATTATATAATATAATTATATTTCATACGTGAAATATGCTGATTGAAGAGATTTATTCTGCAGCCATCATAATCAATTAAAGTTCCAAGATAATTACTTACGAGTTATCTCCTGCAATTATTATCCTTGGAGTACTAATTGGGCAAAATGAATACATCCACTACACTAAATTAAAAGAATGAAATACTTAGATTATGAGGATGTCATTTTCAGACTTCCGTGCTTTAATATTTTGATAGGTGTCATCTGGAATCTTTTAAAAAGGCATTAATTATTGAATGAAAGGATGAAGTGTATTTTCATGCACATCTCCACTAATAGAAATAGTGTAGCAATATCCTTTCTTGATAGAGAAATTCTAATTATAATGCTAGCTCAATATTTATTTGCAATTCTATATACTTGGTGTACTATTGTTTAAGCTGCATGGTGTGCAAAAAAGCATCAAGTCTTCATTTGTGTAACCATCATGACAATCCAATTAACCAATTAAGTGAAACAATGGAAGAAGAAAAATATCTGAAATAAATTTCCACATAGGAACAGCCTGCAATTAATTAAAATATAAGAATCTAAGTATGAAGCTTATTGCTGTTATTGTTTTTTTACAAGTTTTCTTAAGTTTACAACTTAAGAAGTTGTAATATATTCATATTATAGATTCCTTTATGTCTTAGAAATCAGTATATGGACATTGCTCCATTATTTTATCTGTACTTACTTTTTTCTAATTATACAAATTATAATTATAATATTTTGTAGATACTTTATCATATGTTAGAAATAATCATTGTGGACACATAAACCTGAAAAGTGGCAATTGACAAACTAAGGCAAACCATAGACAGGTAAACAAACAAATTACCTTAACTATTTTTATGCAATCATTCCAATAATATTTTGGACATTATGGGCAACAGTGAGAAATACCATGTTAGTGACAAAATTTGCTTCTTTACCTCATATGTTACTTTTTGTAGACATCTATGATAGCATGATTATATACATGCAGCCCATTACACTCTGATAGGAAAATCTTGATGCAACCATATTCCTGTACTTTTTGCCATTTAAATATAGAATATAATATAATCTCTTCCTTGCCATTTGGATTTTTTTCTAAAAGTAGGCTTAAGTGTAACTTGCTGTTTCAATAAGAAATATGTCAAAAGTTGGCTCTTTCATGGAGCTGATCTCCCTTTTTCTCTGTATGCTTTTTCTGACAGGTGAATTGGTGCTGAATCCTCATGGAATAAGCCAAGTTAAAATACTTTATTATATTCTTTGCAGATTAAAGAAACTCAATAATTTGCAATTATGTTGTTTTATTTTACAACAGCAAAAGAAGCATTTAATTCAAAGCCCATTTTTCCATATCTTTGCCTGAATCTTAAAAAGAAATATAATTTGTTTTTTTACAAGTTTTCTTAAGTTTACAACTTAAGAAGTTGTAATATATTCATATTATAGATTCCTTTATGTCTTAGAAATCAGTATATGGACATTTTCTCTACAGAGCAGAATTACAGACAAATATGTCATAAGAAGTATATCACTAATTCAGATGAATATTGCTCATTATCTCTACAATGGAAATTGATGTCTAGAAGTAAGACTTATATCTCCTCCCTTATAGTATTTTATTTTCCTTTCCTCTCCCAGTATTTTTCCAGATACTAGATTTAGGTAAAAGATGTGAGTTGTGAGTTAAATGACATTTAAATCTAACCAAATATCAAGCAGTATTTTGGGGAGGAGGGCAAATCTATTTCCCTTGTTCCTCAGAATTCACAACATTCTCAGCCACATCATCTCTCCTTCTTTACTCTAATATACATCCATTAATAGAGTTGTAAAAGTATAACAAAATATATTTTCTTGAAAATAAAATCTTAAAATTAAAAAAGAGTTAAAAAAATCTATCCCTCAATACACAATTAAAAATAAATGTTAGCTTCACAAAACAAAAATGGATTACCATATATATCTTCCCATTAGATACACTAATAAAATGTTTTGGAAGTTTTTTTTTTTAATGTATCAATTATAACTGATTTTGGAAAATATATAATATATCCTCAAACTTGACCCTAAGGAACATGAAATTTATTGAGATTTTTCTTTTCAATATAAATAATAATATTCAGTAAATATTGAGTATTTCATCTTTATATTATATGTTTATTCTATCTATTTATTATTGTTTTTAATAATGGAAGGATAAATTTGTTGCAACTCAAGACAACTCTTTTCAGATGGATGTCAGTTCCTTTTTTTAAAAAAAACAAATTTTATTGATTTTACAATTAAAAAAAAACACAACAACATAATAACACGTACATAATTGAGGGGTAGAAAGAAAAGAAAAAGAGGGGATGGGAAAAGAGGACCAGAAAAAGAGAAAAAACAAAAAAGAAAATACAAAAAAGAAAATTTGTTAAAAATATTCTTACTTTCGACAATTTGTG
>BHFT01005882.1:0-22531 GCA_004320025.1 Laticauda laticaudata
GTCATATTTGTATGTAAAAGTGATGACCTGGAAATATGTTGTCCACTAAAAAGAGCTTTTTGTTTTTATGTGAAAAATTGAATAAAATTTATTGGGAAAAAAAAAGATCCTTCTTAAGCCTATCTTCTGGAGTGTTGGCTATTCCTGATTGGTGTCGCCTGCACATTAGTAGAATTTTACAAGTCTGAAAGTACAAATCTCAAAAAAAAAACCACCCCAATATCTTTACAGCTTAAGAAGCTAGGGAGGGTCCCTTCTGAGATTTTTTCTCCACCCATTATGCAGCTGCAGGTGAGGCCTTTTCTTATCTGAAGGTTCCCTATACAACAGGGGTCTTCGAACGTGACAGCTTTAAGACTTATGGACTTCAACTCCCAGAATTCATCCTCCAGTCATGTTAGCTGAGGGATTCTGTGAGTTGAAGTCCACAAGTCTTAAACTTGCCAAGTTTGAAGACCCTTGCTATGCAACATTTCATTATCCTGTGTCTCCAGGTCTTTCTGACCATTTAAAGTCTTAGCTAAGTTCAGCTAAGATTCCAAAATCCTGATTCAAGGGCCTTGCACAAAGACCATACTCAGTTGAAGGCCAATGAATCTTCTGGTTCCACAGCCTGGGAGCACTGTCCTCTGGGACAACTTTCTCTTAAATTGACCCTAAGAAGCTATTAATATATCTGAGTCAGATGGAGCTAACACTAAAGCTCTATTCTTCCTCCAAAGAAATCTTATGTAGTACTGGCATGGTTGGTCCTACACACGTACACACAGTATTAAGCTACCAGGGAGAAAATATTGGCATTGTCATGTCATGTGATCAGCAAGAAATTAATATCAAATGAAGTTGTCTGCAGTTCTAAATGAAATTGAAGATGCAGAAATAATGCTTTCTTTAATTTGCTTGGGCTATGGTCATTTTCTGACATTCACAATTATTGTTCTCTTGTCTTTCTTGTCTTCTCATATGAAAAAGATGTGTTCTACTATAAAGCCCAGAGTAAATTTTCCTTCCCTTATAATATAATAGTGATGCTTTAAATATATACTTTTTCTGTTCTTAGTTTTCTGTTTTTTTTTCTCAGTTAGCAAACATTAATATAACATTTTATAAATATAGCACAATCCCTTTATATCAGCAGTGCGATTCTACTGGTTCAGACCGGTTCTATAGAACTGATTGTTATGATTCTGTGCAGTTCAGGGAAGCAACAAATCATGCCCCTGGCTGGCCCTGCCCCTCTCCACCCGCCCCTTTGCTCCCCTCCCAGTCAGTCCTTATTGCACATGCACAACATGGCATGTATGCCCGACATTGCTCACTGTGTTCTTCCCTGCCCAGTCACTCCTTAAGGTATTTTTTTTTCCCCTCTCGATGATCAGCTGTTCCTATGATCAGCTTTGCTGGGATTCTCCTCGCTCACTTGCTGCTTCACCCAGGAGACTTCCCTGAGAACCAGGAAGGCAGAAAATGGAGGGTAGGCACACTCGCTCCGTTTTTTGCTTTCCTGGGCCCCAGGGAAGCCTTCTGGGAGAAAAAATGGCCTCCCAGGAGGCTGCCCTGAGGCCCCAAAAGCCCAAAAATGGGGAGGGGCGCTGAAAAAAAAGAAGCCACGCCCACCCAGTCACATGGCCACACAACCCTAGCCACGCCCACAGAACTGGTTGTTACAAAATTTGAATCCTACCCCTGCTTTTAAAGTAAATTGAGATTGAATAAAGAAAAGTATGACATAAATTTATATTTTTAAAAAATGTTTTACCTCAGAGGAGCTGAAAGAATTTCAAAGATAACACATGAAAATACTGACAATCTTAAATTAGCCACATATCACTGAACGACATTATGAAGCAAAACCATAAAAACTTTACAAATGAAATGTAACTGAATATTTTTATATATCGGATTCATCTCAATCATAATGTTAAGGGATACGTCTATTCCATTTTTTGGTATCTGCTCAAATATGAAACTCTAATTCCTAACAAATGCAGATCAATAGTGGAAGATATTCTGAATTTGTGGGGCAGTACACATGCAAGTGTTTGAAATGATCTATCACTAGAGAGTCTTGCTCAACAAGCTAGTCCTAAAAAGACAAAATATTTCTGCTGGAATCCCTTTACTCAAGACAATGTGCTCTACTAGACAGCAATGAGATCACTGAATGGCATTTCTTTTTAATAAGAGAAATCCCTTAGAGACACACTTGTGCAGAATGTACTGAGGTGAATTTCTTTTTAAAAAGCTGAAGTAATAATTTTCAGTCTTTGCACTTATGAATTGGTTGTCACCACCTCACACACACCCTGGATATACGATAAGCCCTAACTCTGCCTATCTTTTAAAAAGCCATCAAAATCTAGTTTTCTCCACATATTTTACTCTTGTTGAGCCAAATCCACTTTGGGTTGTCTAATTATCCTGCTGGTCACCAATTTATACATTACATTTTATTATATGCTGGGTTGTGATTTGTTAACACTGCATGCTTATTTGTCTGTGTTATTGCTTTGTATCTGTTGCATCCCATCCAGAGTCACATTATCTGAGTTAGGTGATCCTATAAATAACAAACAAAATATTTTCTATAATGAAAAAATGGACATTTTTAAATCTTGTGCTCTTGGCCACTGACACAGAAATCCATATGCCTCATTATTTTTGTCAGGATATTTCAATTATTAATAGCAGGCTAAGTCTGTAATGGGTGGACACATCTTTTATACTTCCAATTAATTGCTTTCTTTCAGGTAGTAATGAATAAATATTCTAAGATTTCAGGTGTTTCCAATCAGTGTTTTAAATTTTGAAATGACACATTCCCCAGATTCCAGCTGGGCCTGCGATCACCATCCCAGCCTAGAACTCTTCTTCATCTGATCCCATATGTGTGGGTGTGATTAATCAAAGGCTGTATTCACACTTTATGGTAAGCCAGAATTTCCAGGAACAGACAGTGTACAATCACTCCTGGTGGCTCTTCCTGCCAGAATGCTCAATTTAAAATAAAAATAAAAATAAAAATCATGGATAATTCTGTCTGTAGTTTGTTTTCTTTGATGCCCAACTCAATGACTCTACTAGTTTGTTCCTCTTGGGGGAAAAAAAACAAAGTTAGAAACAGAGTGGCTTTTAACTCTGATTTGTCTCCAAGAATAATGAAGATCTATGTCTCAGATTTTGGCAATCCAATAATTAAACCATGGATGAATCTGTTCACATTTTCTTAGCCATGTTTGCTCTTCCCAAGATGGGACCAACTTGAGAAGTATGTGCTACAATGGTGATATTCTACTGGTTTGGCCCGGTTCTGCAGAGCTGCTAGCAGCGATGAGCAGCGGAGACCAAACCCATTCTCTCCACCGCTCTGCTGTTGGGCCCACCTGCTTGCCCAGGCTCCCATACTCACCTTTATCCTCTGAATTTGAAGTGCAGCTGCTTTGCACGACACAGAAGAGTGCCATGCGGCAGCTGCTGAAGCAACCAGGAGAGCGCAGGCTTGCAGGAGGTGAGTTAGAACACCTCTGCACCCGTGCAAACGCCTCTGTGCCTGCGCAAAGTACACATTTGGCAGGCATGCATGTGCAAAGTGTGTGCACACACGCAAAGCACACCCACCAAGCCACGCTCACTGAATCGGTGGTAAAAATATTTGAATCCCACCACTGATGTGCTCGCATGTTGTTTGTTCTTCAATAAATAGCAGTCTCACAAATTCTAGCTTATTCTAATGGATCACTGTACCTGTTGAGATTATTAGTTATGGATACAAAAATTATTTTTCACAATTTATATACCTTGTTTTATTTCAGAGAAAAGATCACTCACTCGTAATGAAATGTACAAGCAATATCTTGTTTATTTGCAACAACTTAGAAGCAGTAACCAAGTCCACTAACCACTAAGAAGGTTAAAAAACAATAAAGAGTAAAACAATTCCATAGTCAGAATGCAACCAAAAACATAACAGCAAATGCAGGAGGGTTGCACAATTTTATTTTAAAAAATAGGAATTTTAGCACCTAGAAGAAGACAGCCTTCAGATAATAAGGTACTAACTTACTTGGATATTTCAAAATAGTTGAATTGTACCCAAAGCAGGATATGATGGCCATATGAAATAAGGGTATCTTTTTTCTTCCAGTATTTTCCCACAAATGTCAGGACCACTTTTATTTTTTCAGATCAAAGGAACAGAGACTACCCCATCTGAAGGTTCTGAAAGGTATTAAGAGAACCAGCAGCGTTACACTTTCCCCATCCAAATTATTACAAAATTAAATTGGTAAAGTAATTATAGTCACCTCCACTTAAAGCAGCTTAAACAGACAGAAATCAACCTTGATAAAAAATTATATCCTGGAACCTTAACATATTTTCTATACCTCCAAATGGGAATATTGGATACTCATCCAAACTATTTCATTCTTTGAAAGAGGGTGACCTGTCATATTTAGGCAGAACAGAATTCAGATAAAAACAAAAGGTGTAGGTCCCCCATAGTAGACAACTCAAAAGGTCCCCCATAGTAGACAACTCAACTCTGATTATCTTTGCAAGCCCAGAGGGTCAGGTTCAAATTCACCTATGGAGTGCCCTGCCTGAACCAAGAATCTGATCCTCATCATCAAATTAGACATTTTGTAATATTTGGGCAAAGACTTTTTGTTGTTGTTGCTACTATTCCTGTTCTCCAGAGGACTGGCATCTCCTAGCTCTTGGGAACCTAGCAAAAATGACCATAGGTTTGAAGAAGGTTGCTGCTCAACTCTGTGAAATACAATCATGCTGATCAGCTTTCAGTATAATCATAAAAATGGACTTCAACCTATGTTTGATCAAATTTGCTAACTCCAATGTTACACACAAAGCCAGTCCTCTTTTTCAGTCCCAGTGGATATTCAGAAAACCAGAACAATGCGTTTTTCTATCTGTGATTCTATGAACTTGAATTTCATCATGGACCAAGGCAATTCTAATCTCATATTTTAATCTAAACTGGATTTCATCTTCCATGCACCCAATAAGCAGACTCCCTTCCCCCGTCTTTCATTTCTTTTTCCTGCTCCCTGGATTGGTGCTTCAATTAACACTAACCATAGCAAACAAGAGGAAAAGTTGGAAAGAATGGCATTTCCCTATCCAGAAGCATTACATAGGTTATTAGAAAGCTATCATCACTTCCACACTCCCCCTGAATACTGCAATACCTCTTAATGTACTTTTTCATCTGTATGGAACATATGCCTGGGTGCCCTTCAAAAACACTACCCCTTTTTCAAAACTTTCACCCAATCTCTCTTTCACTAGGCTTCACAGCATCCCCGGACAAGCCATACTGGAAAGTTTTACCGACTGTACCAATCACACGAGAATACAGTCTCAACAAAAGCTCTGGGTTGGACTATGGTGTCCTTAGTGATGTCGATCCGAGGATCAGTGCACTGATGATGTTACCTGGTCAGGTAATCAAATATCTGCAAGCAAGCAAGCAAACAAGCTCAGAGAACACCAAGGATTCCAGAATACAGTCTTTCTAACATTATGACATAACATGCCACTTCAAAAAGTACACAATGGTCCAGAAAACCTATACTTAAAAAAAAATTATATGAAAAGCAGCACCTTATAGTTTATCAACAAATTTAATTTCCAGGGATTGTTTTAAGCTCTGGAACCCAAACTAATTGTTCTTTAAATATTAAAAGCAAAAGTCTTCAAGATAATAACATCTTGATTTAACAGCACCTACCACTCATGATAACATCGTTGAACAGTTCCTCAGTCTTTAATTCCAGTGTTCTTATAATTTCAACTTTTAGCTAAATAACTGTATAGACAACCCTTTTGCAGAATGCTGAAATTATTTTCCACTTCACCATTTCATACCATCCATAAAATGCCCATAAAACTAGGTAACTAATTTCTGCCACGCTTGGAGAGGCCTAACTTTAAAAAAAACATTAACACAGGATCTCTTTCTTGCTCCACATCTCTTTGTCTATTCAATTCAGTGTCTGATTATGACTTTTTGCATGATCACATCACTAAACTGTCATAGTTTCTTTGACCCACAACTTCTTTAAAACTATGCTATCTGCCTCTGGCAATTTGGAACTCATTATTAGAATCAGCAGTTATCCACATAAGGAATTGTACCAAGAAAAGCATATGTAGAGAATAGCTGTATTTAAAAATAATGATAAGCTTTTATATGGCTAAACTTTGCTGTTTTGAGCTAAGTATATTATTTGAACTCAGGTAACTGTGGCTTATCTAACATATCATAGATTAAACAACCTACAGTTTAATGCAAGGTGTGATTTTTATCAATGTCTACATCACAGATGGTTTTCAGGAGCTGGTTTATAATACATACTACAGCAGAACAAGATGATTAGTAGAATGGAAAACAACAGGCAAAGTTAGCCAGACATCAAGAAGCAATTAGTATCTTTAAAATGTCCATATAAATACAGGTAGTCCCTGACTTATGATCATAATTGAGCCCAAAATGTCTAATGTTAAGTAAGACATTTATTAAGTGAGTTCTGCTCCATTTTATGACTTTTCTTGCCATTGTTGTTTTAAACAAGTCACTGCAGTTGATAAGTTAGTAGCCTGGTTGTTAAATGAATCTGGCTTCCCCATTGACTTTCCTTGTCAGAAGGTTGCAAAAGGGGATCACTGGGACACTGCAACCATCATAAATATGAGTCAAGAATCTGAATTTCAGATTCTTGCCAAGAATCTGAATTTCAATCACATGATCATAGGGGTGGTGCAAAGGTAGTAACTATGAAAAACGGTCATAAAACACATTTTTCAGTGCTGTTGTAAATTTGAACCTTCACTAAATGAACTGTTGTAAGTCAAAAACTACTTGTAGATAATTAGAAAAGCCTGGGAAGCATGAGATGGATGACAGATAAGGAAATCCACATATCAGACTTTGTATCCTGAAAATATCACCAATCTCTGCCTGGAAATGAAAATAATGCTACAAAATACAAAGCACTGTGAACGCATATACCTCGTATATTTTTTGATATCCATAAAACCTAGCAATACATTTCCTAACCAAAGCACTAAAAACCAATTTCTACTTGCTCTTAGACTTTTATCCCAGAAAAAAAAGAACTGATTAAACATATCCAAAAATAGAAGTCTAGAAGGACGATTCATTTCAATTTCCATTCCAGCTTCTATACAGTTACACAATAGTAATTACAGATAAGATTAAAGGAAAGCAGTTATATGAAGACATAATGAATCCTATCAATTACTAGAGATCTGGAGAAACCCACTCTGTATTTTATTAATGTTTTAAGGGAGTTGAATGGCTCAGGTGATTTGCGCAGAGTTCTTCTTGGTCTTTTATCCAAATAATCTGAAAGAGCATTTCTATGAAGATTGAAATTTTGCCAGAAACTTCAAATAAGAAAGGCTTGTTAAAAGAAACTTCAGTATAATTTTGAAACCTGAATCACAGCATTTAGAAACATATTTTTGACAAGATGAGTCAGAAGCAAAGTAATGACTGGTTATGGATTTGGACAGAAAAATGGGGACATAGCAAGATCATGTCTTCATTTGTTGCTTTGGGAAAAAAAAACAGACACAGGCTTCCAATTTTGACCAGGTAATGCAGGACAATATAAATATATATTGTACCTTTGCATTAATTTCCAGTTTCGAGGGTATACTGAACAGCAAGCCCCCTAGACCTTTGACCTCTCCTTTGGCCAAGACAGTTTTTTCAATATGTAACAAAAGTAGAAATGTCAACTTTGCATAACATTTTAGAAATCACATGGACACCAGAAAACACCTTAATGAGCTCAAGAAGTCCACCTCAAACATTGGCTGAAGACTTTGAAGCTAATATGTTTTGCTTACAATTTTAATGGTTTTATAGCAAGGTTATAAATGCCCATACCTTGAAAAAGGAACATAAATATCCCATACTGATATATGATATCAGATATCCCAAACATATCATTATAGGAATATCTGACATCAAAACCTGCCTTCAGTGGGCTCAGTAACAAAAAATGAAACAGCATCTCCATTTTATACAATGCTCAGCAGCTCTATAAATCATCACAGCATGAGAGTGAAGGATCCCAACAGCAAGTGCATGATGCCAATACATCAAAGGAAGAAGGCAGAGCTAGCATGCTCAATAAGGGGCCAAATTCTGCCTACATAAAAGGAGTGAAATGCATTATTTTCACTCCACATGACAAAATCTCCAACCATGGAATTAATAAAAAGAAGCAGAAAAGCATTATTTTACCATACTCATATTTTAAATCAGAAAGAAGGCAGGCAGGGACATTTTCCTCACCAACCTGCCTTTGGTATTGCGCTCAAAATCAGTTCTTCTTGTGACCAAGTACAACTAAGGCATCTAATGAGGAAACTAAGCTAGCCTCTAGTCTCTACAGGTCAATGAGAATTGACAAAAGTTATCAGAACAGCCACAGTGAAATTCAGAGTTAACTTGACCTTTATCTTGTTAGTCTCTAAATGGATTTCCCACCATCGGCTTTATCATAAACAAGCATAAAGGATTTCTCCAAGAAAGCAGCTTTCCCTGTGATTTGGATTGGTCATATTTACAAATCTCAGCCTTTGTTTAATCATCATTACACTCTTAAAGTCTTAACAGAACGTGGCTGATCCTGTCAGGCTGAGAAGCTAAGAGATGGATCTGATTAATTCTTGCATGGAGATCCACCAAGGCTGGAGATTAGACTGGCAAGCAAAGTATAATAATTCCCTCCAAGAGATGATAACAGCAAACAAGCTCTTCTGCAGCTTAAAAATTATCGGGTTATTTTCACAAAGCCATCAGGAGTTGAACCAAATTGAAGGAGACATTTCTCTTTGTTAGATTTTCCTTCAGCAGTTCAAAACAGCATACCTAAGCACAGCTCCTCAAACAGTTTCCATATATCAGGATTCTTTTTTCATTCTTTCTTTCTCACATTATTACCCTACTCAGTCTCATCTAAACCTTACAGAGAAGTTCATAGGTTTTTTTTTTAAATAATACATTTATTTAATTTACACTTTTCAAAAGCAGTCAGTGATGGGGACCCACCCATTACACCAAGCCTGAGTCTGTTTAACTAGCATAATAAATATGCCATAATTGTCTGATTTTACACAAAATGAACCCTCATTAATGGTTCAGTTCATGCGGCATGTTAAGTTAACCCTAAACACAGCAGATTAGGGTTTAGCATATTGTGTGCGAATCAGACCAGAACCTGCCTGCGGGCTCATGATATTCCTTGTAAACCTTCGTAGTGCTCAGACTGCTTCAAACAAGCTCCAGATGCTAAAGACATACTCTGTGAGAATACGCATATGATTTACAGAAGCTTTGCCATTCTACCTCCAGCTGCTTTCTTGATATCTAAAGGTGTATATTATCAAGACACTGTCTGTCAGTGCCAATCCCATTAATTTAATATCTATATGTTAATTGTTCTGCACTAATAATAATAGAATCTCCAGTCAAAAAGATGTTAGATATTTTATTACTACAACATCCTTGAGAATATCTGTTTGACAGATATGATAACAAGCTATAAGAACTAAGCATCTGCGATCATGGACTATCTCTTTTCTGTTTATGTGCAATCACATAACACAGTCAAGCTCCTTCAAGAAGAGACTGTAATTTTTGCTGATATTATTCTGCATGACACAATGAACATTAAAGTGGAATAACAATAATTAAAGTAAATACTTTCCTACAGGATGCAGAAAACAGCAAAAGATTCCTACAAAATATTTGGGATTTCTATGTTAAAGAGGAAGGCAATTGCTAAACTCACCAAGAATTTATTCAGTTTAACTAAGAAAGGCAGAAGTTACAGAATTACTATAAAGTGCAGCTCTTTTTATCTCACTCAATAAAACAATTTCTCTTTCACAAGGGGGTTGTATTATTGCCATCTCCAGACAAAATTTGATTTCATCAACATGCTGGGCTACTTTATCACGCAGAATAGCTATCAGAAAAGAATAAAAACATATACAGAATGAGAAAAGAGGATTATAAACATCAGATTCTATCAAAATTCCCTCATTTTCATTAATATACTTATATATTATTGCTCAATTATTAAATGCCTCTCATTTATTAACAACTCTAAAGCCTATTTTAATAATCACGAAACAGAGATCTGTATGGTTCCCATTTCAAGGACATTCTGAAAGTCTTTGAACGCCTATAAATCAGTCAGCCAACCAGAGAGCTTCTAAATTTAAATAAATAATTTTACACCATATTGTAAATTCTTCTTTTATTCCTATTTCTCCTTTTAATAAGTCATTTCAGGATTTTGTATTATTATTTAAATTATGCTTTTCAGACAGTACTTGTTTTGAAGCCACTGTGAGACAAGTACCATTTCTCATCCTGATCAGCAAGCATAAAATATAACCCAAACAATATTTAGCCCTTTTAGAACAATAACGAAGTAAACCTAATAAAAAGCACAATCTTGGGTCTCCTAGAATTTATTTTATCAAAAAGCAAATACATGTCAATTCAGTGAATAAAGAAAAGATCCAACAAATAATAAATTCTTAACAGAACTAGAAAAACAAAAACAAAAAAAATTACTAATTTTTTCAAAGCATTTCAAAGTATTTTCTAAAACAAAGAAACACTGTAAGAGCACTCAATCTAAAAAAAAATACTTTCATAATAGGGAATCCTTAAATAAATAAAATAGAATTGGTCAAACAAATAGAGCAAAATTACAGACAAGCATCCTTAGGGAAAGGAAGAAAATCAATTCAACATTCAGCAAGAGAGAAAAAAATAGAAAACCCAATCTCATGCTAATTTATAATTTGTTTACTGAGTTATGAGATTTTTTATATATCCTGGGCTTTTTGCCCATATAATATTCATGAATAAAATTATGTATGGTATGTGTAATGGGGTGCTTTTTTCCTACTTTGTAAATATTAGTATTAAGCACACAGTAAAATAGTTCCGATATGCTGCTTATTAATTCCAAACATGATACAAATGGAGAAACATACATTAATTTCTAATAAATCTGGACTAAATATTAAGAACATCACAGTTCATCAGATCAAAATGAGAGGTCTATATATTTTAAGCATATAAACATCCAAGATTTAATGTCCAAATCTACGAATATTGAGTTTCAGTGGCATCAGTAATTGCAAATAAAGTCAGCATATCACACTGAGCTGAAGCAGATTTCCCTTCGCCTTCATAAGTCTGGAGAATTATTCCTCCAGTGTTATTTCAATGAACTGGGAGACTGTATTTCATGATGCTCCTTGATCTGACAATCATCATTCGGTCAACTTGAGAGAACTTGGATTGTAAAGAAAAACACCTGTGACCAAAACATGATGAGTGTGATTTCAAAAGGAAAATATGACCTGCTGTAAATAATTCTCCTCCAAATGAAATAACCAGAAGGAATAAACAACAATACTATAGCAATAGAACTTAGACGTATATACAACTCCATAGTGCTTCACAGCCCTCTCTAAGCAGTTTACAGAGTCAGCATATTGGCCCCGATAATCTGGCCCCTCATTTTATCAACCTTGGAAGGATGGAAGGATAAATCAACCTTGAAGCAATCAGGATTGAACTGCTGGCAATTAGCAAAATTAGCCTGCAACAACCATTGCACCACCACAGCTTTTTAAACTGATGGAATCAGCACCCCTGCTTGGGCTTCTGCTCAAGGTAGAAGGACTTATCCAGTATCAAGGAAGGCAAGACCTGGTCTGCCCCTTTCCCTTCTCAATATGTGTGTCACGCATAGACACACATTTTACATGCCAGTAACATTTCAACAAGTCTCCAACACAGAATATAGATAACCTTCACATAAGTGGGGTATATTTAAGCAACATGACTTCATAGAAAAAGTAAAATGAATTAAAAATACAAATATATTGTTCCGTTTGGAAATAAGATGCGCGAGACCGGGTTCCAACAAACAGAAAAGTTTATTAAAACAGAAAAGTGACTTGTAACGGAACATTTACCCAAGCCGCGGCAGCCTTTCTTATAGCGGCTAACTTCCGGCTTGTGGCCAATGACAGTTGTTCAAGTGTTCCTGCCGTAAGGTGAGCCAATCGGAATGGCGCTTAACTGACCAATCCGAGAACGGCCTATTCAGCCAATCAGCTTAAGATATTTGGAGTCTACCAAGTTCTATACACAACACCCTTCCCCCTTTGGTTTCGTCCAACGTGAGTAACATAGTCACGCAGGTAGGTAGGGCTTTTGTGAGTCTGAGTTGACCTGCGCAGCTCAGTCTCAGCGTGGTCCTCAAACAGTTCAGACAGGATCGCTTTCTCTCTGTGTCTTCTCCATGGAACCTCCTGGAAGAGTGATTCAACCTTGCTGCTCCCACCTGAGTTTCTCGGGCTGGTTGAGGTGGCTCCGCCGCTACCTCCTGGTTTGTCTGGGCTAGTCGAGCTGTCCTGGCTGTTTCCTTCCAGGAAGGCCTCGCCTCGCTCTCCTGCTTCCGGACTTTTTCTCTGGAGGTTGTCTATGGGTAAGCACTCTTTTTGTTTCATTTGGGATTCTAGTTCAGGTTTGTATCGTGATTGTTGTCATGTTATTGGACGTTCGTCTCTCCCTTTTTTATTATTTTGTGTCCCCCCCCCTTGGTTGTTTTTGGCTTGTTTATTGGTGTCTGCGGCGGTGGTATAGTGTTGCGTTCCAATGTTCGAAAGCGAAGCTGGTCGATGTGCCGCATCCATGTTCTGCCGTCGACTAGTGCAAGTCGGTATGACCAGGGCCCTGTGATTTGAGTAACTGTGGCTGGAAGCCATAATGGGTCCCTGGTAATGTTCTTAGTGTAGACTAAATTGCCGCTATCAAAGGAGCGATATTTACTGGAGGAGTCAGGGGGTTTGTCACACGTATAGGTGGGGTGCAGTCTATCAGGTAGGAACGCAATTTTCTACCCCTGAGGAGTTCTGCTGGGCTTTTGTTAGTGGTTGTACTAGGGGTGATATGTTTGAATAGTTAATAGTTTCTTAGTTTATTTTGGACGTTCCCCGTGTCCATTTTTCTAGGGCCTCCTCAGAATAACGACCCATGCGTTCGGCCCGTCCATTCGAAACCGGATGAGCTGGCGCTGTCAGGGCATGTTGGATGCCCTGTGCAGCCAAGTATTCTCGCAAAGCTAAAGTGGTAAACTGGGGCCCATTGTCCGAGACTACTACACTGGCAGTCATGTGTGGCAAAAAGTTTTGTTTAACTGTTTTATGACTGCTTCTGTTGTTGTTGGCTCCGTCGATCTCGAGAGATCATGGAAAATTCACGTCATGGAATTGGACATGAAATGTGCTGAGTCTGTGGTGGAACCGCTCTCGTCCTTTGCATTCTGTGTGACGTTTTTCTCGCCATCAGGATTATCATTTCTTTCCTCAGTGCCTTGATGATGTTCCTGGTGGCTGTTCGCCAACCTTGGGTGATTTGAGGCTATGGTCTCGAGCTGAGAGGGGTTGAATCCGCCAGCTTTAAGATCCGCTTGCAGACGTCCTTGTAGAGGGGCTGGGCGTCAAATACCCTTGTGCCGGGTGGAGCTCTCCAAACAAGCATGCTTTTGGGTAAATGGTCGTCGTCCATGGGAGAATGACATGGCCCAACTAATGCAGGCGTCTTGCTGTCCAGCAACCATGCTTGGCAACCCTCTGGCCAGGACGTCAATGTTGGTTATGTGTTGCACCCAGGTAGATACGAGGTCTGGAGGCAAGCCAACGAAGGTGAAGGCGTTCGCCTGCGCTCGATGGAGTAGAGTGTCCATGCTTCACTGCCATAGAGGAGGGTATATCAAAACAACTGCCCGATAGACTTGCATCTTGTGTTGGTAGTCAGCATAACATTGTCCCACAGTCATTTTTTCAGGCGCCCATTGCTGCTGCTGCCTTGCCAATCCTAGCGTTAAATACAACGATAAGAAGAGAGATTTTCGCAAGTGTAGAACCGAGATAGGTGAATTTGTCTACCATCTACGATGTTTTCGCCAATGGAGATGCTTAGAGCACCACATCGACACCTCTGGCACATTAACCGTGGACCAAAGGATAACTTAACCAGTTCGAGTAGGCGTCAACGATTACAAAATAGGTGTTCCCTTTCATTGGCCCAGCAAGTCAATATGCAGTCTCGACCATGGCCGCTGGGAGTTTCCCATTCCAATGACTGTGCCAGTGCGGGGGGTAGGCCTGATTTTTGGCAGTCATGGCATGTTGACAACCCATCGTTCAATGTCTTTGGTTCAGCCCTGGCCACCAGACCTCCCTGCCAGGGCTTATCTATATTCTATAAGCCGCTTCCTCGTGCAATGACACACCTTCTTCTTGTACTTTTTGGGGATTACCACCCTTTCCCCCAAGTATACAGCCTTTTCAAATAGACAGTTCAGTCGTCTAAGTTGTGAAAAGAGTAGAAAGTCTCCGCCTCTATTCTTGTCCAGCCAGCCCTTCATTACCAATGCAGGATTTGAGCTGTCAGCGGGTCTTTCATGGTAGCTTTAGTGATGTCTGCTGGGCGGTTAGTGGCAGATTCGGCCATGACTTTGATTCGAGAGTGAAAGTGAGCAGCTGGACTCACCTTCTATGTGGGCAGCGGGGAACGGCTCAAGGCATCCACATGGGTCTTTCCTAGCCAATGGATGAGTATGTAATGATTGAGACAGTGAGGAATTCTGACACCTCATCATATTCTTGGGGTGAAAGAATGTTCGGGCGGTTTGTTTCCTGCCTAGGACCCTAGCAGGGGTTTGTGGGTCAGTGAATATTGAAAATGTCCTACTATATAGGTATTCATACGATTCTTTTGATGCCTGCAATGATTGCAAGGGCTTCTCGGTCGAGTTGGCTGTAGTTCCTTTCAGATTTGACAGTGTTTTGGAATAGAAGGCGATTGGTGCCTCTCTGCGTCTGGTAACTTTGTGACTCAGGATGGCGCCGATTCCAAAAGGCGATGCATCACAGGTGACCGTCAATGCAAAGTGTTTGCTGTACTGAATCAAAAAGGTGTTAGAAGTTAATAAGTCGTTAATATTGTTCTGGAATGCTGCCTGTTCCCGTTGGCCGCCATTCGTCCAGACAGTGTCTTTTTGTTGTCTAACAGTCGAGTTAAAGGGTTCTGCTACGGTTGCTTTTTGTTGGGAAGGAAAGAACATGTGTAGAAATTGAATGAGAACCTAAGAATGCTTGTAAGTGACAGTTTTTGCTCTTTAGGTCTGGTGCAATCTTTGATTGGGCCTTTGATCTTCTTTTCAGTGGGGTGTGGTAACCCTTGCTCATCTATAAGGTACCTAGAAAATTCGACCTTGATCAGTGGGCTAAGTTTATCAATTTTTCTCTTGACTTAAGCCCTGCTTCTCTAGAATCTGTCACAAAACGTTCTTTTAGTCTATTTTCTAATTTGTGCATTTTTTGCTGATACTAATACATCATCCAGACATAGGGGATACTCCGTTTGATTCGCATTGTAAGAAGGTGCGGCTTCCATGAGGCTTTGGAATACGCCCAGGGGCCACACGCTAACGCCCAAATTGAAAGCCCGGTTGCACTTGGGAATCCCTCTGGTGCATGTACTAGATGTCTGTGTGCCTCTGTTCAGTCTTGGGGTCAACTGGTAGCTGTTTGTACGCTATTGTGTAAGACCAAGTTTTGCAAAAAATTTTTCCTGCCCGGGCCTAATCGAGTGCAAAATAGGTGTTTGCCACTACCGGTACTTGGGTAACGCACTTTTTTGTTGAGTGCCAGTGATTTAGGGTGCCTTAGTCGTCTCCACGAGTATGCGCACTGACCCATCCTGGTGTTGACAGGTAAGTCATAGTGGGTGTTTTCCAGCCGTGGAATGGCGATGGCTCTTAACACCCTTTTCTGCGATGGAAGTTGTTAAGCTGCTCATCTCTATTTTTGGCTTTAGGGGAAAAGGGATACGCCATCTGGCTTTGAGCCTATGGGAGCTACCTTTGGGTCTAGGCTGATATGATATTTGGGGTCCCCTTGTACTTGCCTAGGGTCCATCGAAATACATCCGGAACTCTTCCCCAGCAGGCTCTCCTCCCGAGTTGGCCACTACGATGCCTGTGTGATCCCGGTCCACTCCAAATTCCTAGAGGCGCGAACCATTCGATAGTCCCAGCAGGCTAGTGGCGATCAACGCGTCAACGATTGTCAGAAACAGCGAGACTTCAGCATGGTTTGTTAAATTCTACTAGGTAAATGTTCCAAAGCAGCACTTGCTGGGATTTGTTTCCTGGTAGTCTTTTAAATATCAATTTTTGCTGTTCCAGTTCTCTTGCTTGAATGTCTTGGTATCAAGGTTTCTGATAGTGTCAAAGTACCAGTGACAGGTAACTGATCTGGAAGTCTACTCTCATCTCACAAGGGCTTTCCTGTCGATTTCACATTTTGATCCGGACCTTTACTTGGCATTTGCTGTCCGTGCTGGCATTTCCGATGGTTATTGTTTGGTGTGTTTTCTTCTTCTGTCGTTTCGTTTCACCGGTTTCTGTTCTCTCTGCTAGCTCCATCTGCTTCCGAGCTTGTCGTCCTCTTCGTTTCGGGGGGGGGGTGGGAGGTGCCGCCGTGCGTCTTTTTGACTATAGCTCTTTTTTGTTCCGGCAGACCTTTGCAATGTGCCCCCGGTGTTAACACAACATCTGCAGATGGCATCTAAGAACCTGCCATTCGAACATGGGTATTCTCCGCATCTGCAGTCACACCTGGAATTTTCTGACCTGCTTCTTGCCTTTTCCTCCGCCATTTTCTTTCCGACTGAAGCCTATGTAGGGTCTATTGTCCATCATGCTAGTGGGTCACTCCGTCGGCAGTCGAGATCTGTGTATGGTGGGCGGTTGGCTGTTGCTGTTTCTTGCATTCTTTTCCACCCTGCTCTGGTTGAATCGTGTCGTGGAGTTTTGAGGCATAATACTGGCGGATTCTGGTGGGTAGTTTCATCGTGATGGCTTGGGGATTTGCTGTGTCCAGGTCAGTCTTTGCGATGATCTCGTCCACTGTGATTTATTTCGTTGCTTAGTAGCTGCTTGGAGGTGGTAGCCTCCTTCAATTACGAGGTGACCACATAGTTCTCTGTCTAGGGGTGGCGGGGGGGTGCTCCTCCATGTTTCTGGAAGCTGCTCAGGCTCCTCCGATGTAATCGTTAGGGGCTGCTACGCAAAACTCCTGATGTTCACACTGTCTTCCCTTTGTGCCCTCGTTTAATAAACATTTGTGTCCGGTTGTTGGATCAACGTTGGAGACGTGCACAGGCGCGTACAAGGCTCGTGCATTCTGTTCAGTTCAGGCCTGCCATCTGCTTAAGGTCTCTGGTTTTGCTAGCACCTTGGCCCATTTGTGAAAATGGCTGGCCACAGTGTCGTGGAGGAATATCAGCTACTTTCCTCTGGTTCAAGTTATTTCCTTAGCTCGTGTGCTTTCTAAGACACAGAAAGAGGTCAAAGTGTAGGCGACTCGCCAACTGCTGTATCTTCGGTGAGGATTGACTGGATGTGCGGGCGGGCAGCGCATTGTTAACCGGTTAAATAGCATCTCGGTTGCTTAGTTCTGGTTGCCGCCTGCTTTGTCTCTGGTGCTCGTTTTTTTTGGCGGTGTTTGATTGACGGTTGTGGTGGCTTTGAGGCGGGGAGTCTGATGGTGGGCGGTCCTGGTTTCGGTGAGAGTCCCGTCGTCGCCAGTGGTTCCGTTTGGAAAATAAGGTGTGCGAGACCGGGTTTCCAACGAATACAGGCTCTTGTATTAAAACAGAAAAGGGACGTTGTAAGACGGAACAATTTAAGCCACGCTGCGGCAGCGCTTTCTTATAGCGGCTTCCTCGGCGGCTTTGTGGCCAGTGACCAGTTGTTCCGAAGTGTTTCCCAGGCCGCAGTCACGGGGTACCAATTGAATGGCGCTTAACTGACCCAATCCGAGAATGGCCTATTCGGCCAATCAGTTTAAGATATTTGGAGTCTACCAAGTTCTATACACAACATATATAAAGGCATACATTTACGTAAAATACAATTTTTTGTGGATTATGTAAAACCCACAATTGCTTATATCAAAGAATGTGAATTATTAAATTGCTTATATCAAAGAATGTGAATTATTGACATGCACTGTAAGTCAGGATTTCATGAATAACATGAAATAAATTATTACTGCCTTTACACTAGGGGGACCAAAAAAATTGGATAGAGCATACTGCCTTCACAGAAAGCAAACATCGTGCTCATAAAAACCATTCTTTATGCAAGATAGAACAGTGGTGGCAATGTCCTGCTTTCTATATTTGGCAACCACAGGTTGGAAATAGAACAGACTGATCATCCTCTATCCCAAGTAATGCCTAAGTGGCTCCTAAGAACTGCATTCAATTTTAACATTATTGTTAATTGGAGTTATAACTCTGTGACTAGAATGTTCACATAAGCATCAGGATTGTTCTCAGAAATATAAAATTACGCCATAATTTCAGGTTGCTCTGTTTCAAGAAAGGGATTAACTCTAAGATCTTTGAGGATATTGAAATATTTTTCCCCAACTGAGCTATTTTTTATTATTCCTTCTTTTGTAATTGTTAAACCACCTACATATTACCCTATGTGGCTTCAAGCATAAACATACCTCTTTCACTAATGATTCACATTGCAAAATAGAAAATGTACTGGCCATTAATAGAGCATAACTCCTGACCGTCATTAATGCTGTTTTTTTAAACAGTATAGAATTTAGTTAATATAGGTAGTATTAGGCAAATATAGCATGTCTAAAGCATCCACCAATGATAGATAGATGAATTTTTTTTAATATAAATTTTATTTGGGATTTAACAAAAGACAAATAAAACATCTTTTTTGGAGAATAGCATGATCCCAGGTTATCACTTCTCTATACAGACACAAACTCAATTTCATATTTATCTTTGTGTTTTATTCCATATCTTATTACTATTTTAACATTTTCTCCATAATTTTTCCCCTCCCTTGGTTTTCTCAACTTTATTTTTAATTATCTCATATCTAAATTCAATTATATAACTTTTTCTAAGTTTCAATGTCTTTCTAATCATTACATTTATACTTTTGCCTCTCCTGCTTCAATGTCATATTATCTTTTCTC
Source organism: Laticauda laticaudata (assembly GCA_004320025.1). Classification (NCBI taxonomy): domain Eukaryota; kingdom Metazoa; phylum Chordata; class Lepidosauria; order Squamata; family Elapidae; genus Laticauda; species Laticauda laticaudata. The sequence goes on from BHFT01005882.1 coordinate 19,180, forward strand.
ATTAAACAAATTTTCCCCTGTAGGTACTAATTGGAGTTAAACGCCTTTATATCTTTTAATTTTATCCATTCAACTTTTAAACTTCAATTTATACCTTTAAAATTATAACATTCAATACAGTACATAACTTCCAATTGAATTCTGCTTGGAACATTCTTAAAATACAGCTATGTTCTCCCTCCCTCCCTCCTAGGTTTTCGTGGATTTTTATATGTATAGTATTCAGCTTTGTTCGGGTATTTTCCCACATTGTTATAGTTGTGTTTTTAAAGTTGTAGCGACATTTCGGCAGAATCTCATCTGCCATCATCAGGCTTCTGTATTGTGTTCATCTGTGAGTCAAACTTTCACAGCCGTTTCTGTTTTAAATTTGGTCCTAGCCTACTGTTGTGCCAAAATGGTGTTTTTCTTCATTCTGATTGGTTGGGAGTCTTGGTCTGTGTTTAATGGTCTTGGAGTTTGTTGCGTTCTGCTTGATTGGTGTTTCTAATATCTTCTGTCTGTTTTGTAACTTTTTTTTTCTTGATTGGCTGGCAACTTTGTGTTTCCTGTATTGGAGGCTTTTTGTGTAGCTTGGCTCCGAGTAAATGGACGGCTATCATTTATTAGGAAACCCCGGTCCCACTGCACTTACGCATGCAAAGAGGATGTAAAACGTTAAAAAAAGCTTGCCATCTGTTGGAAAACGCTAGCTATCAGCATCCGTTGTGTACTAACTGCATACAGTGTTATAATGTTCCTAATCATACGGCGAATGGCGCACTGAGACTATTCACGGGAGAATTTATGAGCTGCATGACAAAAATTTGGACGGATAAAACTTTCCGCTAGTAAGAAGTACATCTGAGACATAAATAATGGCAATTAAATGTTCATACGTCCGGTAATCATCCGTAAACTACCTCTGTATCCTATCGCTCATGGCGCAGTCCGTCTCACTCACATCCGCTGCAGAGCTGAAACCGGAAGAGGAGGAAACAAATTACATAGAATGTCTACACAGCTTAGTACACGAAAAGAAAGGATGTAGATCCATTGCATAGTATTCAGGTATTAATGATTCTCGTATATAAAGGTTAAAATGGCAAAACGTGTATGGGATGTATCTCGTATATTTAGGATGTCGAGTATGTCTAGAATATGTAAGAAGGACACCTAGGGACTAACTGATATTTCCTATAAAAAGGGGGAGAAAATCATCTGGATCTCAGTATGAGTGCAGCCAGTTGTGCTGATACGACCTCTTCACCCTTGTCTTGGTCTTCCACATCATCAATTGTCTCCACCATGAGATCATGACACAGTCCGTATGATAGTGCGCTCGATTCATCACCAAGAACCAAAAACCTGTTCAGACTGTTTAAACTATTATACAGGAAAGAAAAGGAGACGTCCAAAGAGCTGTGTCGGGGTCTGAGGGATGGATAGTGAGAAGAATGGGTTTGGACTGTATACAAGTTAATGGTGGAGTTGAGGAATGAAGACCCTTGTTGCATTCCATCACTTTCATGAGGATGCCCCAGCCATGTTTTGACGAACCTGTAGAGCATATGAGACCAGGTTGACTAAGCTAGCACCAACTTCCGTCCAACCTGGACCCACGGACTGAAGAATGCACGACTCTGCGGCACCTGGCCTTGGAACCACATACAGAAACATGCAGTATGTGTGGAGGGTGCCACACACACCATCAGCAAAGTTGGTCAGAGAAGTGGTGCAGGCCATCATCGAAGAAATACGTGGAAGAGCTCCTCCATGCCCCACCACTGAACAAGGCTGGAGAAACTTGCAGAAGAGTGGTATCAGAGGTGGATATTCTCCCACACCGTTGGAGCCATAGATGGGAAGCACCTGGCCTGCAAAGCTCCAGCCAACTCAGGTCCACTTATTACAACTCAAGGGCTTCTTCAGTTTCATCCTCTTTGCCATGGTTGATTGCTGACTACAAGTTCATCTACATCGATGCTTCAGGCAACGGGTCAGCTCAGATGCCAGTATACAATGCAAGTGACCTCAAGGAGGGGCTGGAACACAACCTCATCATGGGTTTCCAGATCCTTCTTGCTTCAGTCCTTTTTAGGGCTTGTAGCGGTTTGAGTTCTCTTGTGCAAGTTGCTTTTGGGTGGTTTGCTTGTGCATAGGATGTTAGTGACTTGGTGCTTATTCTGTCAGCTCATCTGTATTTAATTTAGTTAGGCATATGATGGATTCTGTGGGGATTTTTTTGGTGCTATAAGCATAATTGAATCCTTTGGATTAGGAAACTGTTACTGTTTGGTGAGTTCTCTGTTGGAAACATTCTAATTGTTTCAGGTGTTGTGAGTTGTTGGGGGCTTTCTTGTCATGTTCTAATTTCTTTAGTTTCTTCAGGAATTTGTCATTTTTGTAAGTGGTTCTGAGTGAGATGTTTAAATGTTTAGAATTATTTGTTTCATTTCTAATCTATTCAGTAACTAGCCAAACCTCTCTGAATTGATTCAAAACTTACTTTGAGCATTCAAAACAATAAAATGAAATAGCAATAAAAATTAAATCCTGTACATTAATCAGTAATCTGTAAAGCTACTGACAATATTAACTTAAGTAGATTATATTATAATGCCAACTTTGTTCAAAAGTAAATTAATACCCAAGAGAAAAAGAATGTACATATTAAGAGCCTATACATAATCTCAAAATATATTGGAGTAAAATGGAAAGGTTGCAGAAGAAAGGCAAATAAAACTGCTCTTCATCCATTTGCAAAAGATTAATTATTCCAAAACAGAAAAGAGGAAAAAGTTTTTTCCATTGTTCTATGGTCTCAGCCAGCACCACTTCACTAAGGAGAGAGGGAAGGGGGAGGGAGGGAGGAAGAGGGAGGGAGAGAGGGAGGGAGGGAGGTTTCTGATATACAACATAAACTAGAGCAGGGGTATCAAACTCACGGCCTACAGATCAGATGTGTCATGTGCTGGCCCCACCCAGTTTAGCGAAGGGGAAAAAGTCCTGATACATCACGTGACACCACCATGACAATGCGATTTTGACACCCCTGAACTAGAGCATCAGTTGTTGAAGTCTAAAGGCTGCTGATCCCATCGATTTCCTTAGAAGGGGGAAAGAAGTATCTCAGTTTATTCAATACTTATCAAGCAATGAGATAATATCCAAAAAGAGCTGTGTTACTGGACAGGGTGAGAGAAGGGAGTAGGTCAACCCCCAAGATGTTCTTAGTCCTGAATTTTCACATCCTGCAATATACTATCTTTTCGTTTACTTCTTAGTAACAGAAACACTATAAAAATAGTAGCACTTTTCTCCTCATAGTTCTTACTCCAAATTTGGCTACTACTTAAAAAAAAAAAAAAAG